>SDVV010009992.1:0-16447 GCA_016164225.1 Gammarus roeselii
TTAGCACATGCTTTTAGTGTTATTTATGCGTGTTTGATGTGTTATTTATGCGTGCATAATGTGCAACTATGTAATGAGTGCAGGATACCAGAATAGGAAAAGATAAAAAGAACATAAGATTAATAACATGTCAACTCAACAATCCACGTATATTAGTTGGAAAACGGAATCGAATGATGCATAAATAAATAAACATACAAGTACATGAATACAAAAGCATGCATTGTAATACACACATTTATTATACTGTATTAGCTGGGCCCCAAAGTCCACAGCTGATGGTGCGCGCGGCAAGAGTTTTGCATTGAATTCTGGGGCCCAGTAGATTGGTGCCGGCTACTATACAGGGCTTGGGCTCCAGAGACCACAGCCGATGGTGCGCACTTACTAAATACTTTACTGTCTTATGGCCTTGCAATGAGCTAGATAACGCTTGAACGAACACTTTAGGAGTAATGCTGTGACGAAAACCTTTCAAATGGTGCCCGATTCTCCAAAATTGAACGAAATCTAAAAAAATTGAATTCCGGAGCCCAGCAGAGGGTGTAAGGGATAATGCCCATGCATGACGTCACAACAAATGTGTGCTAATGACGCTGTATACAATAACTGCCATACGCTCCATCAGGTACAACAGAGAAGGCTTCTACAATAGCACTTAAAGATGAACACTACATATCTTCATATCACAGACACTTGATTCAAAGGCTAATAGAGGTACCATACTATCGTTGAGTTTAGATGATGTATGAGCATTTCCTACTTTCAGAGATGGTTAGATTCTTTAATGTTACGAGCACAATCACTGGGTTCCTACTCAATTATTTCATTCAGGAAATGTGGCTCTAAATGATCAACATGTAAGAGGAGAGGATTTTACAAAAATGATTTATTTGATGGGTGAGGCAACCAACGCGACTTTGCAGCGTAAGTAAAATTGGTTGACTCACTCACTCTCGCACGGCAATTATTTTACACCCTTGGCTTTCAAGTGTTCAAGAACATTCTATGTGCTCGTCACTATAAATTTTTTGCCAGCATACCAATTTAGAACCATTGGCGTTGTACTAAGTCAAGTACCCACTTTAATTGACTAGAATGTTTATTAAAAAACTAAGCGGTAAACGACTGTACGCCTACCATTAGACGGTATCTAAAAAAAACTTTTTATGTACGAATTTTAATTGGACATTATTTTCGTTCAATTGAGCTACTCTAAATTGCTAACTAAATTGTGACCTAAAAGCTGCGATTTGTTGAACTCCTAAACTGTCATCAACGTTAGAACGTCGTCCTATAGGTCTCAATACAAGAGCCAGTACTGCTTACATACTGCAATACGATCAACGTTAGAACGTCCTATTGATCTCATTACAAGAGCCAGTACTGCATATATGCTGCAATACGATCAACGTTAGAACGTCCTATTGGTCATATTACAAGAGCCCGTACTGCAAATCCTACAATACGATCAACGTTAGAACGTCCTATTGGTCTTATTACACAAGAGCCAGTACTGCATATATGCTGCAGTACGATCAGGAGAAAACATTCACCTCTGAGACAAATGCCTAAAAAAAGATTCCTTTGAGATCATTAAGAAATGCCTTTAATATAGATGCTACTTGTACTATTCTCATATGCATACAAAATTATTAAACACTAAGCGTACTTATAACAACATACATAACAGTAAAATTACAATATTTACAGTTCACCTCGTGGAGACAAATTATTTTCATGCAACGTGCCCTCACTGTCTTCGCCGAGGGCTTCACCAAGGAATGATGATCGTACTTTACAATCACAACTATCCTAAACAAACGTTAAAGATTGTCTTTGGTTAGAGCGTGGTGTGTTCGGCATCACGCATGGTGCCTTGGATCCAGCCAAGGTAGCGGCTGACGCGGGTGTAGATGCCGGGCAGCTTTGGCCGGCCGCACCCGATACCCGCCGACACGATACCAACCGACACCTGACGGCCACTGCTGTCGATGCTCATAAGAGAACCGCCGCTATCGCCCTAGTGGCAGAAAAGAGAACTCGTCAAAAAAATGAAGAATCAGGGAAAAGACAGAATAATCGAGGCATAAACCTCACATTTGTGAATAAAATTGAGTTTATGCTCAATTATTCCGAGCTTTCAGATCAATAAAATATAAAAAATTGTGTACAATTATCCATTTTTAATTCATTCAAACCGATAGAAATCAAGTATTTATTGATAGTTGTTATTATGCTCAACAGATACATGCACCTGGTGTGGACATTTATTTCTATGGCATAGATTGTAGACATAGTTGTTTTGCATACATTTTCACACAATTCAAAGAGGCCAAATGAGGATAGATACTCGGGTGCAACGTACCTGGCAGGCGTCCAGGCTGCCATCTGCGATACCCGCGCACAGATGGGTGTCCTGTAGCTCAATGGCCTGTGGATCACCCAGTGGTTTGCCGGTCTCCGCCACGTACCAGCTCTGACAGGTGGCTCGGGGGATGACCGTCACGCTGGCCTTCTGCATGATGTTGGAGCGTGTACCACCTGCATCGGTAGGGATGAAACATAATAAAAACTAAAATATGTATGAAATGAACACATAACTAAATAATAACCAACTAAAATTATGTTATAGCATGAGTCTCGTAGTCGTGTGACTAACTCGCAGTATCGTCACCATATGAGGATCGTTAAACCGGTTATTGGAACCCAATGGTAACTGTTACACCGTTCACTAGTTGTGATCTAATGGTAATCCTTTCAACATCCATCAGCTTTTATGTACTAACCATTACGTTGTTCCTCGTTCCACCCCCACCCGGCAATGGTGACAGGTTTCTCGTCCAGGGCATTGGTCGGCCCATCGACTTCACTGTCAGCCAAACACAGAGGGCGGATAGTCTTGCTCCACACCACCGGCTTCTTTAGCTCCAGCAAGGAGATGTCGTCGATGTAGCGCTGTAAACGAAAAATATTGCACAGTGGTTGTGACCGCCTCTGGTGCTGCATTTTGAGAGTTCGGGCTTCTGCTCGGACTCGGCGGCGTAGTAGCAGGGATATTGAGCGCCTTCCCTCAATGTCAACATAACTGTGCCACTATACAAAATCATGGGAGATGGATGTACGTCTATATGCATGCAAATGTTTCCGATTGAATTGCAACATCTCGCAAGTCGACTAACCCAGCGGGATCATTTTTGGTGTCTGTGTCACACATATTGAACTATACGGGGCGTTATGAGAAGTGCTACGTGAGGTACCAACCTTTGTGAAATTTTCGTGTGTGAAGATTCTGTTCACTTCCATGACAATTTCTTTGTCGGGCTTCTCGTCCGTGAGGAGGTTGTACTCCCCCAGGACAACCGTGACGTACTTCACAGGCCTCCTGAGGACAAACAAATACGAAGCGTTTATAATTGGACCGTGGTTGGTCAATTGATCGATAAATTGCAATACGTGTATTGTGTTCATTATAAAATGGGACTTCCCAGTTGCCAACGTTTTCTATGGTCAGTGTCCAGAAGACTATTATTTCCAAATTTTATTTGCATGGAGATGCGAGTCAGCGATAAGCACTTGCGTTAAAAATAAATTTGAACACTAGAAATAGACGCTTTGAAGACGAGTTATTGTGTCCTAAAATAAATCTCCTCAAAACACAGCTTACTATGGTTGTGTAACATGTCACCAACATCAACTTCTCACCTGAGGGTGCAGTGCGCCGCTGTCAGCACAAACTTGCTGCTTATGAGCGAGCCACCGCAGAAGTGGCCACCGTTGATCCTGATGGAGACCAGCCAGGGGAACTCGCCGACCTTTGCGTCTTGGCCGCCCTTGATGCGAGACCGACGCATCACAGGCAGGCCGCACGCAACGTCAGCAACTGGGGCGGGAGGGCTTGTGTAGTTGAATAAAATTCAACCATAATGTTAATTATTGACTAGAAATCATGCGCCCAATGTTCATCCCTGAATCATAATGAAACAGATTTTACATCACAATCTCCCTCTTTCGAGAATTTGGACATTGTCCAGTTACTTGGAAATTTGATTGCAGCAATGCCCGATGCCCAGTAGTTTATCGGTGGCGCATTGGCTACTCTTCTGTTGAAGAAATCTTGCTAGAAGGAAAGGTGGTACTGCTTTCGTTCGTCCTTATGTATTCCGTTCAAAAAATCCCTCAAACAACTAATTTTCAATGCAATCAATCCGGTGATACTGCGCAACCACAGAAACATAAACGAGACAAGCAAGGTATCTGTGGTGCCACCTGCTGCTGTACGTGCGCCTGCCACCAGCACATCGCGAGTATGCTGCGCTGTTGCGGTATTGAGCGGTTGGGGCAGTGCGTGTCCAAGGGCGAGGCCGTCCCCCTCCAAGCACGGCCCGCCCCCTCCTTGCACGGACCGCCCACCACCACCAATTCCCAGCCCATATACATTCTTTCAGGTCAGGCTGTATTTGCAATAAGAGTTTCAAAACAATAATTAATTTCTACTATGACCCGGCCTTGTTTAATCTGAGTTTTTTGACGTGGAATCACGTAACATTTACCTAATAACACAGCAGCATTGTGGGAGGCGGTCCGACAAATTTCCCCTCCTGTGAAGCTGGGAGCTACCGCCCCCTTATTTTGAGGGTGATTTTTAGGGAGATACTAAGCCTGGAGATAGAGACACCAAGAAGTATATGACATTTCACAGAGTATGCTTCATCTTTTTAATGATGGATCTCTCATTTACCTTGCTTCTTATATTTGTTCTTTATAAGAACATATTTGCTCGAGAGCAGATACGCAGATTTGAAATCACAGTTGTTTTT
The DNA here is from genome assembly GCA_016164225.1 of Gammarus roeselii. Taxonomy (NCBI): domain Eukaryota; kingdom Metazoa; phylum Arthropoda; class Malacostraca; order Amphipoda; family Gammaridae; genus Gammarus; species Gammarus roeselii. The sequence continues at coordinate 4,821 of SDVV010009992.1, forward strand.
CCTTGTTCCTCCTCCTTCTAGGTGTAAGTAAGTAGTTACTTGTCATTTTTTTGGCTTTGCTCAAGGAGCTTCAAGAATCCCCTTATGGACTAGGTTGAAAACAGCACTGCATAACTGCGAAAACCACCACAAGCACGACTTTCCTGTGATAGAAAACGGAGCTGGCTGGCGATGGGACACCTTCCTATTCTAAACGCGAAGTTATATTTATTTTGCCAACAAGATAGAGATAATATAGGACATAAACTATCAAAACAATTGGAAGGCAAGGTACTGACCGAAACGTTGATATTATTTACATTACGCATGGGAGTGATGTTACTTACATTGAACAAAATGTAACTTTATGGCATCATTTTTCTTTTGTAGAGAGCACATACAAAATTCCGAATGGTGCATAAATAGAGTATTTCATAAATGATAAAATACTGATCCACGCATCGCACTGATAATTCATCTATTTGTGAGCCTTTTGCACCACCGTCAACTTGCTTTTAGATCATTTTAAATAGGTAGTAACTACCGTAAAAACGACTGGTCAGTGGCATGGCAATTACGAATTATGAGACCAGTTCTGCGAGTAAATTTTCATGATAACAATTGTTTACGGTAGCTTGAGCGCACATATGTGTATTGGATGCCCAGCCACCCTTCAGAAACTCCTAGGTGCGCCACTGCGGCTTATCAGTTTTGAGTTAGTTGTTGTGCTCGACGTAGAATGAGGAGGGAAGGGAATAGATTAAATTTACCTTGTGTTGCTCAGTAGAATAAAGAGGTAGTACTCAGATAGTTTCTTGAAATGATAATTATTTAATTTAATTTATGTTTTATTAACTAATAAAAATTATGTGGTTCGATGATCCGTTGTTAAAGACTGTCATTGCAGGAATAACTTAAGAAGACATATGGAGGATAAGAATCCGCCTGAAATAAATGGTATATTGGTTCCTAAACTGTATCACACATACACCCACATTAATCCCCGCTTAGACTGATACCAATCATTCCAAATGCGGCCCACTGTTCTTACCGCATCACCAAAATACCCATGCACAGTATACGCTTGCTCGCTTTGTAAATTACCCGAATAACACCAGACATCTCGTGAATACACGTTTTTCACTCTTTCTTTTCCTGTGCACTGTACACAATTGATCACTACTCTGCAGCTGTCGACGACTGCTGTTGGCACTGGCGAGAGGAAAGTGGATCGACATCAGATAACAGTAGCATCGCAGTGCTTTGAATTGTGTTGTCGTTGATTGGACGGCTCGTTTAAAAATGAGTTGAGAGAAGATGTACACACTGTACTATTAATGAGCTTCACATGAGTGCTTTATTTGAATGGCATATAACGCATTGAAGCCAATCAATCGTTAATTCACTCGTGTTACAATCAATTTGTTAGTAATTAATAAAAATAAATTTCATAAATCACGCTGAAATGAACAGTAAAATGACTCAAACAGTAAAATGTAGATAATTTATAAAATACTAATTTCTGCCATAATGAATTATTGTTTCACTTGAATTTAGAAGTGTTGTTCGTTGCGTCCGACAATTATAATTGTGTTTTGAAACAACGAAGTACTCAGAAACTGTTTTGAGTCCGTGACGAGAGCGTCACCGAGCACTAGCAGAAGGTTACACTGGCGCGCTATCTCTCACTAGCAGAGGGTTACACTAGCCTGCTATCTCTCACTAGCGGAGGATTACACTAGCCTGCTATCTCTCACTAGCAGAGGGTTACACTAGCCTGCTATCTCTCACTAGCGGAGGGTTACACTAGCCTGCTATCTCTCACTAGCAGCGCTATGACGTCATAATGCATCGGGGTGCACTGCTAAGCCTTGTTCGACAGGAAGTGCCCTCCATGCATATTATGCGGCCCGGATCGGGAAGTGTCTTCCTCTATAACTATCACAATGGTTATAATTATTATTATCACTATCATTGCAGGAACACGTTGACAATCGGACGATAATTGTGGGGCTGCAGCAACAGTACGCCTACTGCATGTTAATATATATATATTTGACATTGACATTGCATGTTACCTTGCCTTAAACATGGTGTGACCCAGTAAGGTGCTTGCCGCTGCTGCACACCAGATATCAGTTTCAAAGTACGTAAGGTTAGGTCATTTAATCACCACGAAACGCGTTGCTGCAAGACTATTTACGAAATGTTCGCGCGGCTGCTTTGCATCTGGCCAAAGAATCTTCAAGTGTCTTTAAATTTAATTTAAATTGTCTTCTTGAAGTTACCCATATAATTTGTCATGTTTTGGTCGTCAATTAAACTTCCGTAAAACATCATGAATTATTTTAATTGATTAACCTCAATACGCGCATCAAAGCATTCGATGTTGCGGCCGTTGAGTTAACCCGAACAACTAGCCATCAACTGATTACTTCAGAGCAGTGCTCTGACAACCGCATGCGCTGCTTTTTGCCCTCATAACGCTGAGTATGTGTTCCGGAGTATGTGTTCCGGAAACAAACGCTGCGGCGAGTTTGACTCCGTAACTAAGAGCTGTTCAACACGTGCACACAACTTCCGTGTACATAATCAGTACACTGTCTAAGAAATATGCTCTGTGTGCTATGGGGGAAATCAGATAACAAGTATAAAACATTGAATATGTTTCCATACATTGAGAACGAATGAAGCACAAACAGATTCAATCTAGTTTAGCATGATGAACATCTGAACATTACCTGAGACGTCAAGGTTACACAGGCCCCAGTAGCTCCTTTTAATGTCTCTTCCGTCTACTCAACTTTCGCTCAGCAGGGCTAATCGCTGTTCATTGTCTCAGTAAGAGTCTGTTTAATGGTCCAATAACCACTGCTAGATGTCTCGTTAAGAGTTCCTCCGATATTGTCTTAAAGGACTCACTTTATTTTTTTTCGTGGGACCTAAAGTAACTCACACGTGAGACCTGAAGTAACTCACTCGTGAGACCTGAAGTAACTCACTCGTGAGACCTAAAGTCACTCACTCGTGAGACCTGAAGTCACTCACTCGTGAGACCTAAAGTAACTCACTCGTGAGACCTAAAGTAACGCACTCGTGTGACCTAAAGTCATTCACCAGTGAGACCTAAAGTCACTCACTCGGAAGACCTAAAGTAACTCACTCGTGAGACCTAAAGAAACTCATTTGTGAGACCTAAAGAAACTCACTCGTGAAATCTAAAGTAACTCACTCGTGAAATTTGAAGTAACTCACGCGTGAAATCTGAAGTAACTCACTCGTAAGACCTAAAGTAACTCACTCGTAAAATCTAAAGTAACTCACTCGTGATACCTAAAGGAACTCACTCGTGAGGCCTAAAGTAACTCACCTCGCATGGGTTCGTAAGCAGTCTGTCTATTGAGCCTCAAGTCAAGTCAGAGTTTATTGACTCGTTAACAGCTTTTATAATAAGACCTGAGAGCATTCTTAATAGTTTCGGTAAGCCGGTTGTTTTCCAAGATTACCCACTGTTCGTGGTCTGTTAAGCAGGTTGTTGAATGAGCTCCAAGACTACTCACTGTTCATGGTCGCTGCTGCCACGGAGAAGAGGGCGGTGATAGAAAGCACCACATTCAACGACAGGACACCCATGCTTCAAGAGTTTCGCGAGATTTTGACGAGACGACGAGGAGTGGATGTAATTAAATCCAAAACCACAATTGTCACACTGGATGATCGGTACAGAGCGTTCAGGCCAGCGATGCCAATTCACTGCAGCACTCAAGCTTCCACTGTTTCGTAGTTCTAGTTTATCTCTTGAGAGTTGGGCGGTCGAGCGATGATGATGTTGTTATTGTGATGATGCTTCCATGTGCCCCGAGCAGCTATGTCCACCAGCTACCACAGCAAGCTTGCAGTTCAGTGTGTTTTGCCTGAGTTGGAGCGCCCTAAATATATGTGGAGCAGTTAGCCTAGCGAAGGTCACTCCAGGTCCTCCTACTCCCTACGTCACCGGACCAGCCCTCAAACGTCATGAGGTTCGTAACGTTAGATCCACAGTCAAGGCGAAGGTCGCAGTCCGCAGCATACGGGTGCTAACGCAGCTCTTTACGCAGCAGCTTCATGTCGCCTCTACCGAGAATGCCACTGCGGAAGCAAGTGCCTCGTGCACTTCGCGCTTGCTTGCTTGAGATCGAGGGAAATTTGTGCCCTGTTATGGTCTGGGAATGAACGGTAATCATACCAGTAAAAGGGAGATTGCTCTTGTTTGAAAGGTCGAAGATAGTACTGTGTGGTATGAGAGAGCTGTATTTCAAATGAAGTGTTACATGTATAAAGAATGCTAACAATTTTCGAAAGATATAGTGTTTTCTGAAAGATGGCCTATAAGTCTAGCGCGAATTGTGGAGCGATTTGTATTTAAAAATTGAACGAATGAATATTTGTGTTCGATGGGAGAGCGTGCTACGTAAAGTGTTGCATGTGTATTAAAATGACGTTGTTGTAGGGGGGTACAGTGTTGCGTTAAAAATGTTGTATGACAACACCGAGGAATGTTGAACGCACACATATCGTACGTGGAAGGAATGGAAACAATTACATGAAGTGTTATCAGGTAAAACAAAGGTAGTATGCTGGTGTGTGTTTGAAGGTTTGCTTGCAGTGTACCAAAGTTAAATGAAATTTTGTTATGAAGTGCAGTGTTTGCAGAGTTGGGTGGTATTTGCTGAGTTGGGTGATGCTTGCAGAGTTGGGTGATGTTTGCTGAGTTTGGTGATGCTTGCAGAGTTCAGCTATGTTTACAGAGTTTGATGATGCTTGCAGAGATGGATGATGTTTACTGAGTTAAGTGATGCTCGCAGAGTTGGGTGATGTTTGCTGAGTTTGGTGATGCTTGCAGAGTTCAGCTATGTTTACAGAGTTTGATGATGCTTGCAGATATGGATGATGTTTGCAGAGTCAAGTGATGCTTGCAGAGTAGGGTGATGTTTGCAGAGTTGGGTGATGCTTGCAGAGTTGGGTGCTGTTTGCAGAGTTTGGTAATGGTTGCAGAGTTGGGTGATGCTTGCAGAGTTGGGTGATGTTTGCAGAGTTTGGTGATGCTTGCAGAGTTGGGTGATGCTTGCAGAATTTGGTGATGCTTGCAGAATTTGGTGATGCTTGCAGAGTTCAGCCATGTTTGCAGAGTTGGGTGATGCTTGCAGAGTTGGGTGATGCTTGCAGAGTTGGGTGATGCTTGCAGAGTTTGGCCATGCTGGCAGAATTGGGTGGTGCTTGCAGAAATTACAAGTTTACAAGTGTAGGAAGACAACAACAGGCATATTGACCCAAACTAGGTTGCTTTTTGATAGCAAGATAGCAAGTTCTGAAGTAGAACGTCTAGGAGAGCTTCATGTGCCATTTCTGTTTTTTAAAACATCAAGAAAGGGAACTGTTTGGCCATTTATCGGCGATTTATGTAGAACTTATCAACCCGCGACTTAAACGTTTCAATTGTATAGCTGGTTACAACCTCCGCTGGAAGTTTATTCCGTTCTTCGACAACTCTATACGTGAAGAAATTGCGCGTGATGTCGAGTGTGGAACATTTCTCAACGATTTTGTAACCATTGTTCCTAGTCACTCCGTTCGTTTCCAAAGTGAAAAGGCTCGTTCGGTCGACGTTTTCCTTACCCTGCATAATCTTCCACACTTAAATCATGTCGCCTCTGACTCTACGTTTCTTTAGCGAATAAAGATTGAGTTCAAGTAGCCTGTTTTCATACGATTTATTCCGCAGCGAAGGGATGAGTTTGGTAGCTCTGCATTTGGGTGATGTTTGCAGAGTTGGGTGATACTTGCAGAGTTGGGTGATGCTTGCGGAGTTGGATGATGCTTGCAAAGATTGGGTGATGCTTGTAGAGTTGGATGATGTCTCTGGCGGGAAAAAATATCGAAGTGGATTCCTATCGTTCCCATGCAGATAAAAATATTCCCCATATTATCGGCCATTTCTTTATAAAATATAAAGTGTGTTTATGTAATACGTACGGAGCCCTAGGGTTCCTGACATCCAATCTTGACGTCACTTTCAACATAACCTTTTTTGACGTACGGTAACATTCCATGTACTGCTTTGAATATCCACAACGGTTGCTCTGGACGACCTCTCCCTAATGTACGGACTATAATATCGACAATTGTTGCTCTGGACAACCTCTCCCTAATGTACGGACTATAATATCAACAATGGTTTCTCTGGACAACCTCTCACTAATGTACGGACTATAATATCGACAATTGTTGCTCTGGACAACCTCTCCCTAATGTACGGACTATAATATCAACAACGGTTGCTCTGGACGATCTCTCCCTAATGTACGGACTATAATATCAACAATGGTTGCTCTGGACAACCTCTCCCTAATGTACGGACTATAATATCAACAATTGTTGCTCTGGACAACCTCTCCCTAATGTACGGACTATAATATCAACAATGGTTGCTCTGGACGACCTCTCCCTCGACCTCTCCGTGAGGATCAGTGGCAAGGCAGTAACTGTTTAATGGAATTATCAATTGATTAATCAGTGGCAAGGCAGTAACTGTTTAATGGAGTTATCAATTGATTAATCAGTGGCAATGTAGTAACTGTTGAATGGATTTATCAATTGATTAATCAGTATCAAGGCAGTAACTGTTTAATGGAATTATTAATTGATTGATCCACAGTATTCTTTTCCATTTCTTTGGACATGACGATCTCACCTTTTAGTCGCTTTGGGCTTCAAGTGATCAATTCAACGTAATTCCCTTTATCATCCGTTATTCACAGGGAAACAAACTGTTGGTAAAATACAGATTACATTTTTGCTATCCAAATGTCAACGTATTTGTTCTACGCTTGTAATCATTGTTCCCTGTTCTCTGTTCTTCTAGAGCTGTTGTCTTTCAGTGTAGCACATTTATTTGTACGATAAAAGCCCAGTAACAATTTAAAGGTCTTCGTCGCTGTCCCAAAGTTAACATCGTTTTAGGTTATTAATTTGCACTCCGATGATGCTGGAGAGTTGTGTAAATGATCTGTTATGTTACACATTTGGTTCAATCAATTCTTATTAACAGGGAACAATGTTAATTGCTGCATGTTTTACCTGATGTTGTCCGATGCATCGCGACTTACTTGAAAATGGGGTTTTACTTTGAGAGGCATGTTTATAATTAGTAATAAACTCAGAGTATGCTACTATTAATAAGTTTTTGCTTGTTTTACGATGCCTACTGCAGTGCTCGACAACAATCTCTAAGCGGGGTAAGCGTTTAAATTATTGTGTGCTGTATTAATGAAAAACTTATGCGTATCGCCGTTTTTCTTTCTATTATAGTACTATACTCCTTTCACCCAATATACATGAGCCATGTTAATGAATGTAAGCAGTCTAGCCCTATAATCTGGCCACTGTTCAGACTGTTGTGAGGTGTCTCGAAGCGCACACAAGGCTTCTGGCCACTGTTCAGATTGTGTTGTGAGGTGTCTCGAAGTGCACACGAGGCTTCTGGTCACTGTTCAGGTTGTGTTGTGGGGTGTCTCGAAGCGCACACAAGGCTTCTGGCCACTGTTCAGATTGTGTTGTGAGGTGTCTCGAAGTGCACACGAGGCTTCTGGCCACTGTTCAGGTTGTGTTGCGAGGTGTCTCGAAGCGCACACGACGCTTCTGGCCACTGTTCAGATTGTGTTGTGAGGTGTCTCGAAGCACACACGAGGCTTCTGGCCACTGTTCAGGTTGTGTTGTGAGGTGTCTCGAAGCGCACACGAGGCTTCTAGCTACTGTTCAGATTGTGTTGCGAGGTGTCTCATAGTGCATACGAGGCTTCTGGCCACTGTTCAGACTGTTGTGAGGGGTCTCGAAGCGCACACGAGGCTTCTGGCCACTGTTCAGATTGTGTTTGAGGTATCTCATAGTGCATACGAGGCTCCTGGCCACTGTTCAGACTGTTGTGAAGTGTCTCGAAGCACACACAAGGCTTCTGGCCACTGTTCAGACTGTTGTGAGGTGTCTCGAATCACACACGAGGCTTCAGGCCACTGTTCAGATTGTGTTGTGATGTATCTCAAAGCGCACGCGAGGCTTCTGGCAATTGTTCACATTGTGTTGTGAGTGTCTCAAAGCTCTTACGAGTTTAGGCGTCACCAAAGATGTTAGCCAACAAAATCAGGTGCATCTGAAAAGTACCACCTGACGCAGTGATAATCGATCTAATATATTTGTGACCCAAATCTTTGATCACTTCATAAGTCAATAATCGATTTGATTATTATTATTCCCTTTCAACGCAGTCGATTAAATCGAGTATTAACAAAATATAAATAACGAAACGACATTGCAATCTTTAATTGAGCAGCGTAACTTTCACTGACCGAACAGATGCACCATCTTAGCGTCAAACTGTCGTGGAAGTTCATTGTTCGATTTTACATCGTTTCACTCTCAAAGTTTCATGACGAGTACCTCTAGTGACAGACTGGCGTGGATATTATGTAGGTGAGAGTACGCTGCTGGAGTGTAGAGCCCATACAATTACCCACGCACCAACATCCAGCATACTGGAGCCTCTGACTAACACCTTAGGTTTCCATATTAAATGGAATTTTACCCCTCAGTTTCCGCTTCCTCATTCCACAACTGATATCTGCCCCTGGGAATCGGAGCAAGTATTCTCGACAAGTTGGGGCTTGATTCACGGACTGGATGCTTCCTCTGGGTAGTTTACGTACGAACATTCTTCTGCCGCCGCTCACTGCCAAGAGGTGACACTGCTACCGCCTCTCGCTGTCATGGGGCAACACTCTGTCGGTCTCTCGTTGTATGCAAAGGAAACGGAAGTTGATCCTCTCTCAGAAGTGTTATGCCGCGTCTGTTGCGCATGATCTGCCTGCGTAAGGTCAACACTCTTGCCAAGGTGGACCACTTGGCAGTCGGTGTAACCCGTCTCAGCATAGGCGTCGTGTGTAGGGCGGAAGGAAAGAGTCCCTCATTATGCATGACATGACAACAGACCTCAATTATTTGTCCACTCTTTGAAGCAAAATGTCCATAGAAGTACACCGACGCCAGTAAAACCAACCCTCTAAGTGCGTGTGTGAGTGCTAGATATCTTTCTTATCGGGGGACGATGTAGGTCCATTTATAAACGCGCTCTTGCCTGTGAAAGTGGAAGAAAGTGCCATCGACGTACGTCGGCAACAGCACTTAAATACCACCGTCAGATGCCCTCACATTAACCTAATGATTTAGATTATTATCGTCAAATTTACACCAAGTCTAATAACAGGTTCCATAAATTCCTATTAGTTACAGCGCAGATTACGCGAACCGATGAATAAGTTTATAAATTATATACTTCCAGTGACAGGAGTTTGATACAAAGTTATCTTCGCGATAGAAAACCCCCAATGAGTTGGAATTAACAATCATCAACTGTCAGTACGTTTAATATAGGAGTGCCGCAAGGGTCGATAATTGGATCCTTGTTTTTCCTTAGCTACATTAATGACGTGCTCTTCCTTAGTTACATTATGAACACTAGCGACAGGTTGTCCTATAACCTAATTGCAGATGATACCATAGGACACTAAAGTGGAAAAATTCATACTAGTATGAATCAACTGGTCCACATTTCAAACCGGTTCACATCTAAAAAAATTGACGTTAAATGACGACAAGACGATGACCATGATATTTTCCAGGAGGAAGATACCCATCCTTAACCCACAAGTCCAACTGAAGAGTCAACTAATGGCAAATGTAGTTTAAAAAAATCTTTGTGAAATTGTAGGCAAAAGACTTAATTGGAAAAATCAAGTCTCCTTTGTAGCCGAAAATTAACCAAATCGTGAAGCATCCTGTACCAAATTTGAAACTGTCTAACAACTTTTGCAAAATGTCTTTGTACTACAGCCTTATTCATCAATTTGCAATTGGTTGACACTTCATTTTGACTTGACTTACTGTATAAACGTGTATGCTTCTAATTACAAAACAAGCAAAAGACCTATCATTCCCAGTCTAAAACATGTATATTAAACACTACAACATATTAGCAGACGTGACCACACTCTGTGTGTCTTTTGTCAATGGAGTATCCTTACAACGCATCACACCAATAATTTTTCCGCTCCAGTGTTTGTTGACATGACTTTGATTATTATGCTTTAATTGATAACGTTTATTTTATAGGATATAACCCTAACAATTATCTTCGTTACAATATGGATTTGACAATTCACGTATCACATCAACACAATCCCAGCTATTTTTTAAATACAGAGCTGTTAAAACGCATTATTTGATTACTACAAATTTAAGAACGTGTTCTAGTATAGGTACAGTTGCGAAAGAAAACTCGTTTTTGATTAGTCTTTAACCGACAAAACAAACTAGACTTTTCCTACGTGGAATTTAACTTCACATGAATATTTCTACGATATTATTTCTGAACATTCCTTTTTTGTGGTTATTAAATTTTCAATGAGTTCACAAGTCGAGCGGAAAATGATCATTGCAGATTTATCTTAATATTTCATGCAATTTATCATGTCAACCATTTGGTATTCGTCAGCATAGTGTTCTTTTCAATGTTTTTTCCCGTATACAATCCCATGTTGGTAATTGTTTACCCTGTTTCTTTATTGAAGGTCAGTGAGAACAGTATGTGGTCATGATTACAAGGGATGTCTGTTGACCTAACTCGTTTTACTCAGTTTTCTCGAAATCAATAGGTCAAGGTAAATTTTCTTTGGTTTTGACATATTGAACAATGGAGACTGGAGGGTGTTCTTCAACAATATCTAATTGATCGATGAGATGCAAATGTAAATTGAATTACTACTATTAATATTAGGTTAATATTTGAGTTAATATTCAGTGTATGTAAGTAGCAAATGTCGTCTTCGGAACAGCTCACACTGACGAAGACGTGATACTTGAATGTATTGTGATATTTTTCAACATTTTCAACCTGTCAGTATACCGAAATCAATTTAAAAGTCATTCATCCTTCTAAATCTTTTAGATACTTTAAAAAATATCAGCTATGGTGTCTTCAATGCCATCATTTGATGTCCCAACATGTACCTCATTCAAATATGTTTTGCTGTGAGTCATCGTGCGTGTTCGCCGACGACATGTTTTGCTGAGAGTCATCGTGCGTGTTCGCCGACGACATGTTTTGCTGTGAGTCATCGTGCGTGTTCGCCGACGACATGTTTTGCTGTGAGTCATCGTGCGTGTTTGCCGACGACATGTTTTGTTGTGAGTCATCGTGCGTGTTTGCCGACGACATGTTTTGCTGTGAGTCATCGTGCGTGTTCGCCGACTCCATGTTTTGCTGTTAGTCATGGTGCGTGTTCACCGACTCCATGTTTTGCTGTTAGTCATCGTACGTGTTCGCCGACGACAAGTTTTGCTGTTAGTCATCGTGCGTGTTTGCCGACGACAAGTTTTGCTGTTAGTCATCGTGCGTGTTTGCCGACGACATGTTTTGCTGTGAGTCATCGTGCGTGTTCGCCGACTCCATGTTTTGCTGTTAGTCATCGTGCGTGTTCACCGACTCCATGTTTTGCTGTTAGTCATCGTGCGTGTTCGCCGACTCCATGTTTTGCTGTTAGTCATGGTGCGTGTTCACC
>SDVV010009993.1:0-16447 GCA_016164225.1 Gammarus roeselii
GGGGGGGGGGAAGAGGGCGGTAGACACCGCACACATCCTTCCCAGTTCCAAACCAAGAAAGTCACTCACGCAGAAAACAAGATAGTTCACAAACTATCTACATACATAAACACACACATACACATATACATGTACATGCACACAAATACACACATGCATATATACATTAACTTCTTCTCCGTGCCGGGCATGTGGGATATATTCTCCACACATCCACCCAAACTTCAGTCTACCTCTAGGCCTGCGACCACTCGCCTCTGCCTTCATCACCCTGTTTACCCATCTACCTTCATCCATCCTCACCATGTGCCCAAACCATCTCAGAACATGCAAATCCACTCTGGCCTCAAACTTCTTCACCATTCCCATTCTGATTCAAACCAAGTCATTGGTGATCTCTTTTCTGCCTCACTCCAGCCATGCTCCTCAAACAATTAATCTCAAAAACATTCAACTTTCTTGTCTCCTCTGCTCTTCCATCCCCCTCCCCCCAAGTCTCATCTCCATAAAGCACAGTTGGGACAAGAACACCCTCATACAACCTTCCTCTTTGCTTCCATCCCAAGTGTCTTACAGCTCATTACACTCTTCAGTGCAGTTCACATTTTACACCCCTCCTTCACTTGCACCTTCACTTCAGTTTCCACTAGTTCAGTCATCTCCACATGGGAGCCCAGATACTTGAAACAGTGAATTTCCTACAACAGCTTTCCATTTAGAAGGACACTAATTTTGCTGGCATTGACAGTCCTTGAGCATCTTGTTACTTTACTTCTACCCACATTTATTCAAAGTTTCCTCCTCTCACACACTCTACCAAACTCAGACTCAGGCCATTTTAGAGAGGTAATATCAGTAAACAAGTGCATGTACTGGACAATCTGATGTATAAATTAAACTCCGCCTAGATATGTACATCAAGAAAAACATAAGTTATTCTTTGAATGCTTAGTATAAAGGTCCCTACATTGTAAATATTTATTGCATTACGCACATAACGGCAGTTTGTGTTCTGTGAGTGACAAACCAAGTGTTGCGTGCGTGATGGCTGTTACAAAAATGCCAACAAAAATTAAAATCTGCTGACAGTGGTATTGAACAGCAAGGACAAAATGTACATTGCAGATGAAGTGCTGTCAAAAAATTCCTAAGCACTAGCACTAACTAACTTGATTTAGTCACGCATGTAACATTGCAACCATCAACATTCATTGATTCATGAGTCAGATGGGTTATTAATAAGTAACTTTTTCTTGCTTGGTTAATGTAGTATAGAACGTCGGCTTTCTAATAGTATAATTGTTATTGACATAGCATAAATGTAAATAGCTAATTGAAACTTCAAATGGGAAACGGGTACAATTTTCCATTTTCTACACCTGCAACTTTTTCACCATTCAATATTTTTAATTCCTGTTTGTAGATTCGGAAAGCTGATATTATGCCACTCTTCTGTAAATTTTCATTTTTTGGAAAAATTGACATCTTTGTTGGATTGGCCCCTTGTTAAATGCCTGTCAAGACTGAATTTGTTTCCAATTTATGGTAGATCAGTAAGATCTGATTTGATCAAATACTTCAAAGCACGTTCTACTGTTCATGTTGAATATGGTGTAAATGGGGCTTATCCAGAATGTTTCCAGCGGCTCCTGATTCTTGTACCTGTGGGCAATGGCTGAACTTCACCCTCTTTGCTGCACATCTGATGTAAGATTTTTTTTTGTTAACTGTAGACAAATATCTCTGTGGAATTTTTTCCTGCAGATGTTGTAAAAACTCAGCGTTTCTGTTTATAAAAGTAGCCTACTGTCCTCAATTCCACACATCATTTTTTTTTTAATAAGACTGACTGCTACCATGTTTTATTAAAATTGACTGCAACCATGTCTTATCCCCAGTTTAAAAGATGACATTGTCCTGCCCCTTTTGCAGTTTGCTTTGTTGATCTTACTTAGTTTTGTGCATTTCATTGGAAATATATAGATTCTGTTACCTTCATATTTGTCAGGTTCCTTGGGTTGTTTTTATTTTGCATTTCTTTTGCTGACTGTATCTTGTTGTGGCTTTGTCTGCCATATTGTGTTTTTTCCCATCTGATAAACTGGTTTTGTTCCTTTCATTTGTGTTCTCGTTAACTGGCATGCACACTTCCAGTTGCATTGTCTTTGCCTGTCTTTTTTTGTGTCCGGTGTCTGTGCAACGTGAATGAAGCATGCCTTGCATAGCTACCTCTTGTGCTTTATCCTGCATTCCCTGTGTCCTTTCCTGCAGGTGTGGTTCTTATCCTTCTACTGGCTGTGGTGCCTCTTGTGCGACTGGGCATTGGAGTACCAAAGTAGCATAGATGGGGGTGACTTTTAGCATTTTCCCCATATTTTGAAAAAACACAGAAAGTATGTAGCTGAGAAACTTTGTATTTGCTGTATGTATAACTACTATTATGACATGGAAGCACTGTAAGTTTCAACATTCTATTATGAACCAAAAAAAAGTTTGTCATAGAAAGCCGTGTTGCGAGCTATGGACCCTAAGCGGGGGTGATTCTCCGCACCGATTGGGGTGATTCCCCGCACCCCCCATATATCCATTGAAATGCGAATTGAAAGTTTGGGAGTGCCAATAAAAAGAGCGTCTATATTAGTGTATATCTGTTGCCTAAAATTTAATGTTTTGTAAATTATTATGTTGGACAAGTCTTATTTGATTCTTTTTATTTGCTGCAGTCTTTCTTGACAGTTTATGGATATTTTTTTCAGATTTCAACATGGGAAATGATTTTTTTTCAATAATTGCAAACTAACGTTATTGGAAGTCGTTCCTTCACATCCTGAACTAATCATGAACCTAAGGCATACATCAGTGAATGAGCATATATAAAAAAAAAACTATCTATAATATTATGATAGAACCAATAAAGAAGGTATTTCTTAAATTCTATAGCAAACTAATTCCATTACCACAAATACAAGTCATGATAGGTAAGGTATTGTTATCTAAATATGAAAATATAATTAAAAAGTTTGTTCCTGGGTGTCAAACAGAAGGTAACACAAGAGCCTTGACTTGTCACCATGTGTTATAAACATTGGGTAATTATAAAATTAGATTTGCATTTTGAAATTAGCTCTGGCATCATTATTTTGAGTCATTTACTTCTAGATGTCATTATATGTGTAAAGAATTAGCTACATTCAATTACTTTTCAATGAAGAAAAAATATATTTAGTAACAAAATAGGTGCAGGGAATCACCCCCAATTGTTTTTTCACATACATGGGTGGATTTTCCCCAGATGTATATTTGTAAATATCTACAAAATTATACATTTTTTCTAAAATTGTTTTTGTGCAACAAATACTACACATATTCCAAGTATCACCACCAATTTTGGTCACAATCCATTGGAAACTCTTAGTCACAGCATCAACGCTTGCGGAATGTTGATTTCTCCAAACCTAAATTATCAGATAGCTACCTAAATAACACACCTTCACTTTGGCACTTTTTCATAAATTATGAGGATGTATCAAATTTCTACAAGTTTGATACATGGTACTTACTAACAAAGACCTCTTCCAAGTCCCATGGTCAAACAGTGACATATCAAATGTTTTGGGGCTGGCTTGAAAGAGGGGTGCAGGGAGTCGCATTGGGTTTTCAACCGCATTGAATCACCTCCGGTCGATGCTGCTACCTATTTTATAACTTGCAATTTGGCTTTTTTTATTAACAAAAAATTCATTTGTGCCTTGATTATTTCATGCCTTTTCTATTATTTGCATCTGATGGCACCTCAACAATCTTGGCAGCACCTGATGAACCCTTAGTTGTCTATATGTATAACAAATTGTGGTCTCCAGAATCAGTTGATGATGATGTGAATAATTTAAATATAATTGCTTAGGTATCTAGATAATTTTGGTGTCTACAACTCTCATAATAGTTCAATTTGACTTCAGAATCAAAAAGCTTCACGAAACTTACCACCAACACCAAAATGAAAAAAATTACTCGTCCAACCGCATGAACATGCAACATCCTTTATTTGAGTCAACCTCAAATTTCATGTACTGCTATCTGTGGAAATCAGTCCAAAATGGTCTAAAAGCCTACACATGGAATTGCCAATCTATTATGTGGGGATGTATTTGTGTTGGAAATATTGGCATTTTTTCCCAGAGCACAGTAATTTTTGTCACAGCTACCACTTATTTTTTTTCAATGATTATTCCTGTGTATCAAGTTTATATATATAGCTAGCTACATAAAATTGATCTGGTGATTTTCAGGGTTGATAATTTCAGAATTGAAACTAATGGTAACAATTTCAATTTTTCATAACTTGTTTTATAATATAGCTACCTACTAAAAGTATTGTTGGTATTGGCAAAGACTTGCCAGTTTGAAGTACTGGCATTGGCTGATTTTTTGTCTGTATGTGTCTACTTTTCTTGTACCCTCATAGCAACAGTTTAGTTGGAAGCCTAATGTGATTGACAGAAATGCTAGCTTGAAACCTTGCTACCAATTAAAGTTGCTAGTTGTTACAACCTTTAAAGTGGATATTAGCCCATGGTCACTAACACCATAGGCACTTCTGACTCCACCGTCTAGGTTTATGCAACCCCAAGGCACTGATTAATCCTTGGTTTCATAGAAAGGCCCAAGTTAGTCTGATCTGGATGTTTTATCTACAGACCATTGAATAAATATTTTTTAATCTGGCAATTTACAACCAATCATGAAGGTATTTTAGTTAATATGACTTATCTTTTTTCCAGTGAATTTAGCAACTACCTACTTGGAATAATTTCCATTCATCTATTAGAAACAATTAGCAGCATTTGGCCTGATTTGTTTCAGAATGAACGTGCCACCAAACAAGCATAAACTTCTTATCTACCTCTCCAAGAGTTTAGATTTCAATGCCTTTGATGTCAAGTGGGTGCCCCGGTCAGCAAGACTGGCAGTTATTGGCAGCAATGCAGCTGCCTCAGGCACTCTTGAGGTAAGTGTAAGAAAGTATGCACCTAACAAATGAAAAAGTAATGAAAACAAGTTGGTCACAAGTTTTTTAATGTTATAGGTGAACTATGTCAGAATCAGGGCTGGACATATCCAGGTAGCTATATAAAATCAAAAATGATTGTTCATTGCATGTGTGTGTAGCAAGAGTGGTCTAGTAGATTTGATAAGAGTCCTGAGATATTTAGGCTCATTGTCAGAATGGATGATGTCAAGTGGAAGAATTATAGGGGACAAAGAAATATAGGTGGATGGTTTGAAAGGAGATTGAATGTTAGAAAGAGGCTGGAGATTGTACTGCTCTTGTGCATAGATAGCAGTAAATGGAGAAGTTTAGTGATTACATGACTGACATGACCCTGAAAATCTTCCACACTAAGCTGGGCTTTTGTCAGATTCTGGTTAAAGATAAACTAACCGCTCTTTGTCCCTATTGCAGAAGCTTACTTTTGAGCATGTTGATGACTCTGGGATTAGATGTGAATGTGTGTGAGGGCAAGGATATGAGTAACACTTTCCTTAGTCACACAACCAATTGGGACCTCCCTGACTTGATTGCCAATAACCTTTTTAGCCCCATGGCTTTTGTAGGTGGTACTTACACAGTGCAAGATGTCAACCAGAATGCCTCACTCTTGGTTGGGTAGCCCCTGACCTACATTCTTTAGCTTCCTATGAAAGTCTTGTGAAGAGAGGCTAATACACTGCTCAATCTGTTTCCAAGCTGATGGCCCAGCTTTTCTTGCCAAAAGCCATCCCCTCCTGTGGGGTGAACCAGATAGCAATCATAGCAAATATTTAGAAGAGAAAGGATCATGCTTGGGGGGCTTGGGGTATGATAGTTGCTTTGGGTACTTGAGGGCTGGATTAGTTTTGCCTGGTCTTCACCGTAGATTTGATGCTAAGAATTACTTGATGCTTATTTTCTTACCTGCTTAATTAATGGAATGATGCCACCAGCAGACAAAATGGAAACTGAAGTAACTGAACAAAGAACATATAGGATTTCATGAAATCTAGATTGTTCAGACTTAAAATGTTTTGAACATATAAATTCACTAATTTACTAATTTCTTTCTCATTTTTTCAGCTCTTGGAAATGGATTCACAAGAACTACGGAGTATTTGCAAAACAACATTCCCGCATTCTCTGAAATGTTGTGAGTTATAATTGATATTTTGAATTGAATGAATGGCTAGCTCCCTTTGTTTTGAATAAAATTTCAAATTTAACATTGTTTTGGCTACTGCTCTAAGTATCTTACACATAAGAAATAGCTATTACTTACCCTACTTGAAAATTGTAGGGATTTACAAACATTGCATTCATTTTTGACCTTCAAATTCAAAATGTACTCAAAACACTACATTACCTTCACTAAAAAGATTGTTTTTGATTGTCCAAAATCATATTCTTCTTATTATCAGGTGTTCAATTGTTTGTTAGTAGGCCGCTCCCTCAAAAATGCAACTTAATGGTGACAAATTATGGCATGAAAATGTATTGAACTGAATATTTTTATAGTTCTCTACTGGGTGGAAGAATAATTTAGACAACGATACGGACACTATGCCAAATCTCCCAAGATGGGTGGTGGTCAACGGCAAGTTGCACCCCATGCTCCTCTCATACACTTGCACAACTTAGCTCATTTACACTGAAGTGTCTGGGTGAAAGACCCTGCAACACACTCTGGATCATGAACGAGGTCCAAGGTCAGTGTCATCAGAAGGGCCGTACAGTGTGACTGGCTTACCCATGCCGCATCATGATGACAGACCCACCCACAACAAGATGCCAAGGGTGGTTTACCCATGCCGCATCATGATGACAGACCCACCCACAACAAGATGCCAAAGGTGGCTTAACCATGCCGCGTCATGATGACTGACCCCCCACCCCCCACCCACCCACCCACCCACCCACAACAAGATGTCAAGGGGGGATAGCACATCAGGGCAGTGTCAATATCATCCTCTCACAATCATTCTCTACTCACGCAAATTTATTGCACGCTCTCTTGCTACCCACACACTTAGTCTCTTTTTCCTAACACCAGCTTCACACCATCCATCCATCCTTCTTACCATTCTCCCTTCATCCATCCTGACTATGTGCCCATACCTCCTAAGAATATGCAAATCAACTCTGTCCTCTTGCTTCTATACCATGCCCATTTTCATTTATACAATGTTATTATTGATCATGTCTCCTGACGTCACTCTAGCCATACTCCTCAAACATTTCATTTCGAAAACATTCAACCTTCTTTCCTCTTCTACTCTCACTCACCAATTCTCAGCTCTGTAGAGCACAGCTGGGACAACTACACCCTCTTGCAACTCTCTCTCTTTTGCTTCCACATCCATCGTCCTACAGCTCATTACACGCTTCTGTGCGTTCCCAGCCTAGACTTGAGATGGGGTGTGACGTGCTGAGGTCTAGGAATGTTCAGGTATTCATCTAATGGCCAACTTTTGGCCTGTTGTCTGCCGGTTCATCTTTGACATCTTCAGCCTGTAAACCCACTCACAGCTCTGCATTTGCCAAACCCAGAATTTACCCCAAAGGATGCCGAGGGTCTGGGTGGCTATTTTTAGGGAGTGAAGCTTGTAGGGGTGCTGCCACACAGCTTGAGAGGTACCCAAGGGTGAAAAAAAAACGGTAAAGTGTGCCAGCCAGAGAGCAGCACGTCTGAGGTGCCCAGGTTTAGTCTATAGTGAGCCTGGTCCCAGTGGTCAAAACCAGAGTTGGCGTGTGCAGAGTTGGTGGTCGTTTGGCAGTCTCCATGACCTTGCCACTTTAACAGCTTGGGTGGGCAATTGCCATTGCTTACACTTCAGTGCACCCTACACTTTTCACCCTTCCTTCACTCGCGACTTCACCTCAGTTTCCACTTGTGTTGTCTTCTCCACAAGGGAGCCCTTTTACTTGAAACACTGTACTTCCTTCATTAACTCTCCATTTAGGTGGACACTAATTCTGTTTGCATCAACATTCCTTGAGCATCTCATTACTTTACTCACATTAACTCAAAGCTTCCTCCTTTCACACACTACCAAACAACAATACTAGTCTACACAGCTTCTCCTCTGAATCCGCCACCAGAACCGTATCATCTGCAAACGGCAACGAGCTCAACTGCCAACTCCACCCATTTGCTGCTTCTAACGGCTCCTAGCCATGATCCAATACACTTGCCTCCACCTCCCTGACTTCTCCATCCATGTAGAGATTGAACAGTCATGAAAACATAACATAGCCTTGTCTCAGACCCACTTTCACTTTGAATCAATCACTCGCCTTGCTCTTCACTCTGACACATGCTCTGCTGTCAATATAGAAACTCTGAACTACTTTCCACAGATTTCCCCCCACTCCATACAAAAATATCACACTCCACAGCGCTTCCCTGTGTACCCTGTTGTAGGCCTTTTCCAAATCCATAAAGGCCCAGAAAACATCCTTACTGCAAAATAGTGATCGGAACACCCTCCAGCTGCGCCATCTGCTGTTGTTGTTGCTTGGGATCCTCAATACCCACCAACACGCGGCTGTGGAGACAAGGGGGAGGTGATAAAGGGGTGACCAGTTTAATGGTGGGGTAGAGCGTTTTTGTTGCTATCTGGATTAACTTTGTGGGTTGTTTGGGAGTGTAACAAATAGCCTCCTGTGTGGTATAATTTCAATTGTGGACACCAAAACATTAAAACTTGCAGCATGGTCATGTCCCTCAGCCACACTGCAACGCCCCAACCAGATGCGTGCAGGGAAAACCTTATGAGGAACAGGGATGTTTTGCAAGAGAAATTATGGGGATTATTCACTATTTCATAAAAAACAATGTGTATATGTCGTTGCTCTGGTGTCTTGGAAGTGTTGGTGAGCCTGAGGCCCAAGCAGCGCTCAGGCTGTGTCCACATCACCTCCGCAGAGACTGCGCACAAGGCGCAATCCCCAATGGCAAGGGTATGAAACGGTGGGTTGAGGGATTTGAGCTGGGGCCGAAAACCCAGACACTGCCAACGCAAGCAAGACATCTTGATGGAGTTAGTCTGTCTGACTCATTCAGGCTCCCTCGTGGGCGGCTGTTCCATCTGTAGTCATCCATACAGTCTCTAATCCTTTTGATCAGCACTCGCTCGTACAACTTACCAACCACACATAATAAACTGATACTTCTTGAGTTGCAGCATTCATGTTGATCTCCCTTACCCTTATACAGCGGAACATTTAAGCATTAGGCCACTCCATCGGCACCACGCCTGCCACGAAACGCAGATTCAGTAGCCTCACCAGCCTTTCAACAAATGTTACTCCACCCCTTTGCATGCACTCAGTCGCAATGCCTGCCAACCCAGAGGCTTTTCCTGCTTTCATCACCTCTTCCCTAGTTATGTACTCAACAAGTTTCTCCTAAAACTGGAATCAGTGCACCAGCACCCACAGCTACAAAGTCAGCTTTTCTGTCATCCTCAACGTTCAACAACTCATCAAAATACTCGGCCCACCTCTTCCATGGAACGAGGCCAGTTTGACCTCGTTCCACCACTCGCAGCCCTTCCCTCTGCACCTGCCCACACTGTGCACACCTCACACATTTTTTGCACATCCATCTCATCAACGCATCACTGAACATCTCCCATTTCTCTTCCACATCTCTCAGGTCCTGTCCTCTCAAGTTGTCATATTCTTCCCTCAACACCTGCTGGAACTCTTCAGCTCTGCTTTCCATATTCAGTTCACTCACCATTGTTACCATTCTTCCTCCTTCCACTCTTTTGTTCTCCCTAAACTTCCTTCCATCAGCAGATGGTCAGACACTCTTTCACCCTTCACTCTCAACACTCTCTCATCCAACAGCCTCCTCACCACTCCCCCAGAATCAGCACAAAATCCATCAGCACTCTCCACCACTGCACCATGTGCCATCCTTACCCATATGCACTTGAGTATATATATTTTTTTTTTAATTCAAATTTTAATAGCTTTTGTCACTTTCTAAAGTGACCTTCATCCTGTTTAACTTTGTTGTAAAGTGCAAACTATCTGAAATCTGACCTATGTTTTAAAGTAGCCAAATATTTTGTGTGCCATGTCAAATTATTATAGAATTTATTGAATTCATCCCTACAATGGTGACAAAGAGACAAAAATTATTTGTTTTATGCTAATTTTTTTTTCTCTTTTAGAATATTGCATCTTCATAATTTCAGATTCATTTAGATAAAGATTGTTCATTGTGTCCAAAGAATCTTCAGGAGAGAAACACATGGTGTCAAGGACCCAAGTTTCCTTGCCTGCACCTCATTCAGTATACTTGTTGTTGTCCAGGTATAAAATTTCTTGAAATGCAATTGAACACTCGCATTAGTCAACTAATGTTTTAATGAGCTTTCAGCTATCAAAGTTAAATCCACCTGATACATCTTCACAAAAATTGAATTGGAAGGCTGGCCGAGTCCACAGACGGCACATCCTTTATCAAAGGACCCTGGGCTCCAGGATGGTTGCCCGCACTTTTTGGCTGAGCACATCACCATGTTATAAGGAGTAGCAGTGGATTGTCTTGCAATGTCATCCAAACTATACTTGGAGATTTATGTGTGCCTGCCCACCCTTAGAATTTTGGAGTTGAGGTATCACTGTCATACGTTTCCCGCTAGTATGTACAGTAGCATGAGAAGATGTTTAAAATTAAAAATAATCCTAAAATATAAGTTTTTGTCATAACTTGAAACTCTGCAGAAATTTGACTAATAGAATTCCTTAAGATGATGTGTCCAAATATAACACGGGCCAAAAATTTCATTGTAAGTGAAATTCCACTCAAGAAAACATATAGTTTGATTTTCCATTATAGACCAAACATTAATGAACTTATTTTGCTACTGTATGTTGATTTGAAAGGGTTGGTGAAGAACACTGCCACTTGAAAAGAATACTACTGGTCAAAATGCATTGCCTGTTGATTTTAAAATGATGCGACTCTTGTTACATCTCACTGCTATGATTTAGCAACAATTAAAAACCTGACTGCCATCGTCAAAGACTACTGCAGCAATATCAACATAATGCTCTGAGTTGGAGCCTGCTAGCAAGCCTAAGGAGGCCACTTTGAACAAGTAACACTGTTGGATCAAACTGCAGACGATAATTTTGAACTTTGTACTTCTAGGATAGATAATTAAGTAAATACTTGCAACAGTATTTGAATATTTTATAAAATTATTTGTTGAGAATAAATAATGTATCTGAAAGCAATATCCTCACTTATTGCTTCCTTTCAGGATTTTATCATAAAGTTGTGCACCGAATTTTACTTGCATATGCTTGTTAACTTGAACTAAAGAAAAAGTTTACCCCTAGAATACTTCTTTGGTAACATTGGAGGGGTGCTTAAAGACTCTCCTTGCATACAAGACTGTGATTTGTTTGCGAAGGCTCAAACACTCATGTCGCGCCAGAGAAAGGCACTCCAGCCGGGCATGCTATCCACTTGGCCACCATGATTCGTTCACTGCGACGTGGTGAGCACAATTAGCAGCAAGCAATTCTTATCTTGTCAATGGATGCTTGGCAGGAAACTAAAATGAATCATTTTGTGTTGAAAATGCAATGTTGGATTTGACACTTATTATTATAAAACACATGTAGCTACACATATGATGATGAATATGGTCCATAGTTACTTGGAGCCTCCAGGCTTCAATTCGTTTGTACACACGTAGAGAGAAACTTGCATGCATTCATGCAATCATGACAGCTCCCCAACTGGCTGGGAACAGGGAGCCAGCGAGTGAGCCCTGATGGCGAAACTAGCATGTGCCATCCGCTCTGACGGTCAACCTAAGAAAACAGGACATGAACAAAATGTGTGAATACAAATGTGGATGCCCAAACCAAAAACACGGAAGAAGTTAAAAGCTAAAACATAGCAAATAAAGGAACAACCCGTCCGATGAGAGAGCCAACGAGTGTCAGGCAAACCATTCACAAGATGGCCTGATTACGGGGGCGGGCGGCGTCGTAATGACCTTGACCCAAGCATAGTCCCTCAACCCTCTCCCGCTTACGTCGTCAGTGGCTGCCTCGGCATGGACGCAGTCAGTGGGATATGAACGAATGCCGGCTGACCTTCCTCTTCTACAAGCCGGCGGCACAGAATCTAACCTTGGTCCCAACACTTACCCCATGTCCCAGACGTGGTCGCCGCTTCAGGCGTCACCTTGACGCAATCCAGTGCAGTTCTATGGAATGGACACACTACACAAAATAATGCTCTGGTGTCCGCAACAATAGGAACATACCACACGGTGCCAATGCATTAACTGCCACCCAACTCACAACATTAATAAATACCTCAACAATGACACTCTCCCTCCTGCACCAACGCTCGACACCCATCCCCTCCTGGGCGGCTCCTCTTTAGTGCGTCCGGCAGCCTCGCTGAACGCACTCCTGTCAGTCTCATCGTCAAAGCCTATGCATGCCATTGACTGTTATTCCTATTATTTTAATTTTGAACGCCTTTGCATGGCATTGACTGGTACTCCTGTTCGCCTCATCTCTTCTATGACTACGCATATCATTAACGGGTACTCCTGCTCTTCTCATCATTAAGGTACTTTTCGGGCTTCGGACGTCTCTAACAGACACCTGGCTATTGGAGATTTCCGCGGTCACCTCAAAGTGGTTGATCTGACCGCTCCTGAGAAGCCAGTGTTTTCCGTCAAGGGACATAAAGACATCATTAACAGCGTAGACGGCGTTGGCGGTATCGGAGTGGGCGAAGGTTGGTAGTAGGGAGGCGACGAGGTATCGGCAAATTTCGGTGGTATTGATATCGACAGGTATGGGCAAATGGTGAAGGTATTGGTATTGGCAAAAAGTTTCCTATACCTACGGATACTTTAAAATATGACCTTATTATTGACTACCGCCCTACGGGGGAGTCTGCATTAACTTCTCGTTAGAACTCCGGGGTCATATTGAAGCAACTTTCACTACTACTTATTATTGATATTATATATAAATGTTCACAATGAAAATGATAAAAATTCGCATTGATATGCTGCTGATTGTGCTGACTGGCAAATCATGACCGCCATGTATAAATACGCATTTGTAGCGTCCCATGGTTAGCAACATTAGTTGAAAATTCGTGAATTTATCAATGATTCTTTGCTTTACCATATTTAAATTTTATTAAATTAATCTTAATAATTTTCCAAAATATATTACTCAATAATAATTTGATATAAGGTAAAAGTATCTGTATCTTGTATCAGCTTATTCTTGGCATCGAAAATATCCTTATTGGATTTTTATTTGGGTTTTGGAAGTATCGGTATCGTCGCACCTCTAGTTGGTACTTAAGGTTGACGTCGAAGTAACAAGGAATGAAGCAATACCATATGGGAAATTTATGTTGGAATAAGCTATTTGATATGCCCATCAAATATTTTGATTCCGTTAGCACTTGCAGAAGCATTTTGACAAGTCTATTTGCTCTTTAATTAAATCAACTCTGTGGCTACTGGACAAAACTGTGAACTTGCTTCCACTTTTCTGTAGCTGGTAAGATTGGTGATGTAGTTATTCGAACAGGCTATTCCCGGCTGTTCTAATTCTTTGATACGTGTGCTCACTCAGGAGCTGCGGAACTGGTGACTGGCGGCAGCGACAGCGTGGTGAATGTTTGGGATCCTCGGCAACCAAATGATCCTGTGGTGAACATCGTTCCTGATGACTCCAGTCACCACCCAGACTGCTGGACCGTGGCGGCTGGCAACGCCCATAGCGTCAACGACAGGGCTGTGGCGGCAGGTTTTGACAACGGTGATATCAAAATTTTTGACCTGAGAACTAGCAAAGTCTATTGGGAAACTAATGTGTGCAACGGAGTTTGCTCCTTAGAATTTGACAGGAGAGACATTGTGATGAACAAATTGGTGGCCTCCACTCTTGAAGCTAATATTCACGTGTTTGACTGTCGTACATTGGATGTGAAGAATAGATTTGCTGGTTGTCGCTTATCGGCACACAACTCGACGGTGTGGTGCGTTCGTCATTTGCCACAAAACAGGGACATTTTTGTCTCAACGGGGGGTGATGGATCCCTTAGGTTGTTTCAGTACCAATATCCGGCCATGCGCTCTAAAAAGGACGAGTCCGGACACCTGGAAGGGGTCCCGGGCCACGTAGACTCACTTGTGACCATACCGGTAACTAACCAACCCATCACCAGCTTTGATTGGAGCGCTGATCGACTCGGACTGGCAGCGTTCACTGCTCTGGATCAACAGGTGCGCATCCTGGTATCCACACTTCTCAACACTGCGTAGTAATGTTAGTGTCCACATGCTTAGAGCGGGGCAGCATACCTCGATTGTCGCGTGTATTCGAGGCTGGGAGTTCTAAGAAACGTCAAACGAAACTACCCGCCGGCCTACGCTCTGGCCTCTACCTCCGATCACAACCTCACCGACTATCCACCCTCAAACTATTCAAACCGAACTCCAAAACCTACAACAAATAAGAAACAGTTTTCCCGATTTGACCGGCACTGCTTCTTCAATAACTATTCTGGCTTTTTCGAACTTTTGAAAATCATATTCTATTCCCAGGATAAAACAATATTTTTGTCTCCTAACTTACTAACTTTACGAGAAAAACGAGGCTCCATTATTGGCCGGCCAGCTTCAAGCTTCACCACAAACTGTGCACATTTCACCAAAGTAGACACTAAACAACTGAGAGATGCTCTTGTTTCCAAGACCAGCATGTGTGACCATATTTTTGTTATTTATAGCAACGTATCGGACGGTTGATGAAATGCGTAACCATGGTTTTTATTTATTTTAAATATATGTCTACGTGTTCTGATTTGCCGCAATTTTTTTATACTACTCCATCCTCATATTAACTCACCGCAGTGACGGCTGTGACTGGCACCATTGCAGGTTGAAGGTGGGCAGGAGTAGCCATATGGCAGCCTTCTGGAATGGCAAAAAAAGTAACATACGTTATGAGTTGGTTTACGACTTGGGTGCCTCTTACCTTTGTCTTCTACCTTTGCACCCCCCTCCAGCAGCGCTACAAGCAAGTGAGGAGCAGCTGAGTCGCGGAGGCCAGCACAGCCATGCGCGCCAGTTTAATATTGAGAACAGCTATGTTGACACAGGTATAGGAACTGGAATTAGTGCGCACCATTGGCTATCACATGAACCAGCCGTATGAATGAGAAAAAATAAATAAAGAACAGCCCACTGTACAACAAAGAAGCATATGAAGAAGCAACACATCCAAACAGACACATACCCACCCACACACAAACACACACACACACACACACACACACACCACAACCCACCGCTCCAGCATTACAGCAATATATATGTATACATACACAAACACACATGAAAAAAAAAACAGTTTTTGTCTGCAAAATTATGTTTGCAGACACAAACCTAATTTCAAGTCCATACCAAATTCAGAATTTTAAAATTTTACATATCACTTGCTGAGGTTACCTTTGGGTGGGCCTTGAAGAGACCGAGTGAGTACCCGAATACTTCGCCAGACTAACTCTAGAGCTGGCTTTAATATCCTGATGTCATGTCCTACATTAATCTTTTTTTTGCAACTTCTCCACCATTAGTCATCTTTATACAATACATGATCGATTACGATTAGCTATACCATGGCTATTTTATAACTAGGCTATATCATTTTAAAATGAATCGTTACAAGTGATTTTGGCATTTGGTATGATGCATATTCCATAGGATTTCATTTATTCAGGGGTTGGAGTCGGGGACCTGGCAACTGTTCATCTACCGCTTATGCACGGGACACCTAATGGATGTAGACATGGGACCGGACGTGCCACCAGGTGACAATCAGCGCAAAACATTTACTGATGGATTGCAACTCACTCGCAGCAGCCGGTAGAGTCTTTTTAAATCCCATGTGCAACCTACAAAGCCTAAACACTGACCTCACGTACCGGATGAAGCTTAATGTTTTCGGAAAACATACCGGACTATACAAGGGGGTGAGAGCAGAGGAAAGAAGAAGGTTGAATGTTTTCGAGATGAAGTGTTTGAGGAGCATGGCTGGAGTAACGCTGAGAGACCGGATCACCAACGACGTGGCTCGAATCAGAACAGGGATGGTGAAGAAGTTGGAGAACAGAGTGGATTGGCGTGTACTGAGATGGTTCGGGCACATGGAGAGGATGGATGAAGGAAGATTGTTGATAAGGGTGATGAATGCGGAAGCGAGTGGTCGCAGACCTAGAGGTAGACCGAAGTTTGGGTGGATGGATGGTCTGAAGCAGGCGTTGGGAAGGAGAGACATGAATGTGGAGGTGGCAAGAGAGCGTGCAATGAACAGGCGTGAGTGGAGAATGGTTGT
>SDVV010009994.1:0-14182 GCA_016164225.1 Gammarus roeselii
AAATATTTGTATTTAATATATATAATATGTGAATCATGCGGAATTATATTCACATGAAAACTGTCGTAAATGGTTGTTACTGTGTCAGTGTTATTTTGATGGACTAATGAATTTCTGCCTTCATTTTCGAACAGCTGACGTGTTATCTGATATATTCGACTAGTAATAAATAGTTATTGAGGTATTTTTTCTTGGTATTGTATTGCAGTCGCTCCACCACACCTTGTTTTGCATCATTGGAATTCATCGGCTTGCGGCAGTATGGAAATGCAGGTGATAAAAAAGTTTTTCATTTCAAACAGCCTGCACCAGTTGCTTCAATGTGGTACACACTTTACTGAAAAAAACATTTTTTTCTTATGGTGAAGTAATTGAGATACTTTCGGAATAAAATTTTGGTTCGCTGCAATTCCATATTTTAAATTTCTTCAGGAACAGGTGAACTTTCCAAATCCATGTACCTTCATTACATTGAAATTTTTTCGATCAGTCATTGCCCATTTCCAGCTTTACTTAAGAGATTATCGGTTCCTGAGAGACAAGCCCCTCATCTACTCTACAGGACCCTGATTCTCATCCCAAGACGGGTCTGTATCTCCAAAAAAAACATTATATCTTAGAATTCGTATTTGGACACATCACTTTTATGAATTGGCGAATGAATGGAGGTCCGAACTGTAAAAGGAAATAAGCTTTCCCTACCCAGTAATGACTTGGTAACTTTTTCGTCGAGGGACGGGAATATCCAGGAAAGAAAGGATACGGAGGAAGAGGAGGGTAAACGGGTCTGAACTAACAATGTCCGTGACATGAAATATAGGGTTAATAATGTTTATTTTATGATGCTGCTTTTGATTGAAGTACGCCGTCATTTTCTTGTCCATGCTGCCTAATATGATTCCGTCTAATGTTTAGTTCATTTCAGATCATTTTTCAATCCCTGATTCGTGCCATTCAAAGGTGGTTCTTTTAGGTAACTAATTGTTATCAAAAGAAATTTCCAGGGAGTAACTGTCATTTCGTACTCCGTATTGAATGAAATAATCTTGGCTTCACGTCATGAGCGCATTTCAAGATGATCTCCGTGTTATGTTGCAGTATTGTTTCATTCGCGTGTTTACACTATTTCTGCCGTCGCAAAGTTGAATGATTTTTTTCTCTTAGATTCATATCTCAGATTTGACGATTATGCAATCAGGTGAAGAAGTGAAATTGTAGGGTATGCCACTCTCATTTGCACTTCGATCTTCGCTCGGCTTCTATGACTTGCATTCAAGCTTACCAGTGCTAGGTATGGATTTGCACAGAGCAAATGATTGCGACAGGCAGTCCCTCCCCTTGCAAACAGTCTGTCATAGAAAAAATAAATGTACAGTCACGGACCTTCAATTGGAGAGATTATCATAGTGCATCCCATAGTAAAGATGTCATCCGTTCTCATAATCTTGTAAATCACATTCCGAGCTGATGCTGGAAGGAACCAGTATATTTAACGTGTCCAGTGATGATTCAGAGAAGAGAGGAATGTCATCTTTGCAGACCATTACGAGGTATATAAACTGGTCAACCTCCATAGTATCACATAGTTTTCTGTAATCCCTTCAACGTCTTCAGAGTCGTTGAAGCTGAGCGATGAGCTCTAACCTCTGTCACCAATTGACCAAAGATTGGATGATTTTGCAAACATGGAGATTAATTAGGCGGGTTCTAAGTTGCTTGAGCGCAAAATAAAATTTGAAGTGGAGGGACGAAATCTTCGACTTATAAATCGGACACATGATGAGATCTTCACACTCGCATCAGAACACAACAATATTAGTGAGAGGTAAATACAAAGACTAACATATCTTTCAAAAAAGAGGGCCAGAGCCCCCTCGGACAGCTGGCTGATCTCATCACCCGGGAATTGGAGCGTAGTTAAAGAGGACGGCGTGCGCCCCGCGGCCCCTGCAGGAACAGGTATGGAAAATTCGAAATCAGGTTTTACAAAAGTCTATTTGTGGACGGTTATCTGCTGCTTCCGGGGACCCTCGTGAACGTTCTGGCTAAAACAGAGGCTGGTAGAAGTATGATTGGATGCTACAACTTCTGGCGAGCGTTGTGACCAGTGGTTTCCCTACCTTCGGGTGCCTTAGGAAATAAATGGTGGAGGCATCTTCCCGGGGCCTTCGGGCCCCAATAAAAAAATATAAAATCCGCCTTCTTTCATCTGTACAATTTTGGCCACGTGTCTGTCTGGGTACTGTTCTCCCTCATGCACGGTGAACTAACCATCTCTCGTTAGCGTTTTTCAACACACGCAATGCGATTTGCAGTATCCAACAGCTGTGGCTTCTAAGGATCATATCAGGGATGGGTAGGAGTCCAAATGTTCCCCGCAATCGTCTCTGGGAGGAGAGACAGGAGGCGGTAGTTGGCTGGGGAGAAGACGCGGATGAGCAGAGGTTGATGATGTGTGTCTCTGAACTGCAAAAAACAATGGGTAAAAAATGTCTTCTGAATTACTCGTCCTTTTAATGTGACACATGTTTTGTAATCCTCATCTGCTACAACGACACGCTTCAAAAAGGAGAGTCCCACGTGGCTCTTCATTGCAAGCACTTAGAACCTTTTGTGGAGTTATAGCTGGTTTTGTCAGCATCATATGTTTGAATGTGTTTGTGCTATACTTCTTTCCCTCTGGATTATGTGGTTACGACATTCAATCATATTCGTTCTATAGAGTCGACCATAATTAGTGATCAGTAAACTGCGGACCCCAAAAAAGTACATCTTTTCCGAGCTCGGAAGCCAAGTTTATCATAACGCTGAGAAACCGAATCAGAACAGGGATAGTGAAGAAGCTGGAGGGCAGGGTGGATTCGCGTGTTCTGAGATGATTCGGGCACATGGAGAGGATAGATGAAGAGAGATTGGTGGTAAGGTTGAGGGGGTACCAGCAGGACCCTTT
This sequence comes from Gammarus roeselii, assembly GCA_016164225.1. Lineage (NCBI taxonomy): Eukaryota > Metazoa > Arthropoda > Malacostraca > Amphipoda > Gammaridae > Gammarus > Gammarus roeselii. The sequence goes on from SDVV010009994.1 coordinate 2,951, forward strand.
AGCACAAAAGAGCTAAGTTGTGTGAGTGTGAGCGTATGAGGGTGGAAGGTGCCATCCCTCATACGTCAGCCATCCCCCTTTCTGGGGGATGCAGCCTAGTGTCTGTATTTGTATCTGTACCAAGGTAAATAATTATGGAAAACGTTGCCTCAGAAAAAAAATACAGTCCATACGTATTGCCTGGGCTCGTAAAGTGGCAACAGCGACTGTACAAAGGATAATTTTTTTCTGGCATTGAAACATATGTAACGAGCAGCAATTCATGGTGCTGCGGAAGCTTCAGCAGTATTGGCAATTCAATGAACAGTAACAATAACAGTTTGGAAAAATAAGGAAAAACAGTCACGTATCAGAGGGTTGTTATATGTCTGTAATATGTTGCCATTCAATATTCATCCAAAACTTTTATCAGCAAACATATTCCCTTGCAAAAGTTTATTCAAATCCTTTCCGACCAAGTACCATAATCTCTAAACTTGAAACCACAATACGTTACGAATCACTAATTGTGAAGTTCAACAATTATTTAAAAGTTTGGAAATATCCCAACCAGCCGACACCATAAGCCAACGACCGACTGGAAGGAGTTCATGACCTGAGCTTGTGCCGTGGCATTGAAACGCTCTGTTGACGGATCTAACTTGATACAAATAAAGGTGCAACGCTTAAGATGAGTTGCTAACGAAGGCAAAGGGTAGATTCATTTATAATATGTCATTGATTAATATTTTTTTCAATTTGATTGACTTATTTGAGTATAAATGAATTATTTGAATAGTTGTTTTCACCCATTTTAAATCATATGATGCCGTACAAAACATCACATTAAAAATATGGGACTTTACCGAATATTTAAACACACGTTGTCATGATGTATTATTTGCTTGGAAAATGATAGTATTATATTTTAAAATATGAAAATCAGTTGACTGTCAAAAACTGATAGCTTGAATACGTTCACACCTCTAATCAGCCGTAAATAAATGTCTGTGGCCAATACATGCATATCTTACGGTTAATTCGTTTTATTTCGTTTTCTTCTCTCCCATTCCTATAAGAATCATGACTGTCTCTGATGAGACACATATGCCTGTCGTTTTAAAAATGAATATCGTTTGTTATAACGAACAGCTTGGACGCATTTGCATGGAAGCTGAAATCATTCCGTACGCACCTTGTACCATTTGTTCTTTTCAGGAACATCCTCGATGAAAATTCATTTAGAAAAAATATATTACATTTTAGCTGCCCGAGACGCAGAAGCCCAGTGGATACTAGCTGAAGGCACGTGAGAGGCCAGCATTTCAGTCCCTGGATCACCTCAACACAGCTACACTTGGCCCGGGCCGCTGGGGTGAAAATCAAGATACAGGAAGTCATTTATTCCCTCCTAAGCTCTTTATGATAGTTGATAATACTCCCTCAGTTTCATCTATTATGTGGACTATCTCCACCCTTAATATCTTATTGTATTTTCCTGATACTTCGTGGAATATATTTTCCTCGTACGTACAGGCCCTATATTGTATAGATTAAAAAAAAATGTACGATGCATTTCCAAGAAATTCCAGGAGCTTTAGAGGGGGGAGGGAGGATATACTGAAATACTGGTTAAAAATACCGTGGTGTTAAATGAATGTCATCCTCTTCGATTTAACGTGTGGTTGAATGTCCCTCCCACACCCTCGGATTTTCCTAATTATCAACACTTTCTTTCCTCTTGGACGGCAAAAACACATCCAATATCACGGAGATACATTTTTCAACGCATTTTGAAACAATGATTCCAGTTCTACAAGTTTATTTAATTATTTAAGACATATTCCGTGTATTGCGTAACATCGCGTGAACATTCAGTTAAATAATCTCACAAACCTTGTTTTCAATTTTGTGTTGATCACGTACAGGCGTAGCCCACGACCTAGACCATTGCTGGTTTCTCAAGTGTCTTAGTATAAAGAAAAGATTTACGATTTACTTTGTACCTTAATGTACATAAATTAGATAGTTTCAAGTTCATTGTTCATAGCTCATAGTTCAAGTTCCCTGGGGAGCGACGAGCGGTATCCTTCTACCACGACATCCTGAGAAGTTCAGAGCGCGGGTTGGATGACTCATTAGCGCATCACTTCGGCTTCCCCCTCAACTTCCCCATAACAGAATTCTGTATATTCTATTCCCGTAAACGGCAGTTCATAACATCAATCAAGAAAATATCTCATATTTGGTAACTCTAACATCGAGATAACAGAGAACATTTTAGGTGAACCACATATTGTTACATTCTAACAATTTTCCGGACCTAATATGAGAAATGTTGTTACCTCTCCCGTTGTAATTATGTTCACCTGGCATCTAATTCTACACAACATAGCGATAATTAAGGGATATTCTACGGATCTAGTTGCCATTGATATGAATATCTTTGCTTTCTGCAACCCCAAGTGATACGCATACAAAGAATAAACCTAATTTGCGATATCCAAACACACACTGCTGCTCCAGCGTGTTAAAGTCGCGAATTTCTACGAACTGCATATTTTTCTGGGCGTCTCGAGGATCTTCATCTGAGGGCCGGCTCGTAGATGAGTTTGCAACAAATTCATGTTGACCAAATACTAAAATCAAACATGTTTAAACCTCATCAAACATTGACGAGGTTTAAACATTGCCAACGTTAGCTATTTGATCAGCCGGCGCAAGTGCCGTGAAGCATGTGTGGATCAGTAGATGCATGTAAGTTTTGCCTTGTGTATAATGGAGCTCAATTTGTAGATACCAAGATACGTGGGACAGAAAAAATATGGTTTCCCTGACTAATTCTACTCAACCAACAATTCATTTTAAGGCTGCTTAATACATGTAAGCTTGATTACAGAGTGAGGCAATGGGAGAATATCTTCTTAGTAATTTCATTGATTATATACATCTTTCGGTGTCGTGATCTGATAGTGATGGAAATGAAAAAAGATCAGGATGAACAATTAATAAGCATCGTTGAAAAGTAATGAAACAAACTTGAATACAACAGTCACCGGAGGCTTAGTCATAAATGATTTCCAACAGGAAAATGATTATTTATGATACTAAAGTGTTGGGTGCCGTCAAATGTCTACAGACAAAGTAAAATATTATTATTGCTTCCAACAATAGTTCAAAACGTGATGCATTGACCGAGGTCAGATGTGCTTCGACACTGTTGACCTATTGAGCTATCGATCAGGAAGAATTATTATTTAAATCTGATGCCTGGCAGTGTGAGTTACCAACTGCTGTTCTAGTTGGTCGTTTTGATATTTCACGGCATTGACAGATAACTGCTAGATAACATAACTACATCATAGTATCGCATTGTTTTCTGATGTATGAAACGTAACGTTTGCATAAAATCTTTACAGAAAAACTCTAATCTCTCAGGAACACACGTAGAGATAATCTCCATGGTACAGAAAGCATTTAAAAGCTTTTCAAAATTGCTTTTGCAAAAAAAAAGTGGGGAATATCTTAATACGAAACAGATACACGCATAAAGAAAATAGAACGCTTGGTTAGATTCACACAACCTTGTAAAGAGTTCGGAGGAGAGATTGCAACGGTACTCACCCATCCACATAACCTTGTAAAGAGTTCAGAGGAGATATTGCAACGGTACTCACCCATCCACACAACCTTGTAAAGAGTTCGGAGGAGAGAATGCAACGGTACTCACCCATCCACACAACCTTGTAAAGAATTCGGAGGAGACAATGCCACGGTACTCACCCATCCACACAAACTTGTAAAGAGTTCGGAGGAGAGAATGCAACGGTACTCACCCATCCACACAACCTTTTAAATAATTCGGAGGAGAGAATGCAACGGTCCTCACCCATTCACACAACCTTGTAAAGAATTCGGAGAAGAGAATGCAACGGTCCTCACACATCCACACAACCTTGTAAAGAATTCGGAGGAGAGAATGAAACGGTACTCACCTTCCACACAACTTTATAAAGAATTCACAGGAGAGAATGCAACGGTACTCACCCATCCACACAACCTTGTAAAGAATTCGGAGGAGAGAATGCAACGGTACTCACCCATCCACACAACCTTGTAAAGAATTCAGAGGAGAGAATGTCACAGTACTTACCCATACACGATTAAATTCATTACAAACTCCGTTTGTGCCTCGTTTGGTTTCAGTTGAACAGCAATTTATCGCCACATGAGCCTCACTAATTACCCTGCGTATTTATCTTGTTTTTATTGAGATAATTCGTGAAAACGTCGGTTTGTTGGTTTTCTACACTCCAGCACTCTCTGCCTTCGTTTTTATATTAGAGCTCTGATTAATCCAAAGTTCTTTTCCACATTCTGTTCTATTTTACACGACCTATTCCCCCCTTCTTCCCTCTTTGCCCTGCTCGGCAAGCACACGTGCCACTCCCTGATCACCGAAAGAAGATCCTCCCTCTCGCCCTGGTCAGCAAGCAGCAGTGCGCAGGAGTCCATGATCTGACATTGAGGGTCTCTGGCTAGCCTCTTCCCTGCCCCTTTCCGTAAACACAAACCGATGCCTCTTCTGGTTGGGCCGAAATTGACCATGATCTCATTTCGGTGTTCCTTGACCAAGCTCCCCACTTTGCTGATGCTGAGAAATGACCAGCAGAGACCGTATTTCAATTGATTGCTGTGTCCATTGGGAACAATTTGGGGCGTTAATCTCCACACTGCCTCTTCGAATAAAACGAGTCCTACCAAGGCACTCTATTTAAGAGAATGATTTCTCAGGGACCCTGAGCAAAGAATCCGGAACAGATTTGGTAATGAGTTCCTAAATAGAACACATCCTCCAAGGCAATGATATGAGGTTCAATTAAAAAAACATTACAGATGAGTAAAATATACCAAATTTTAAATGATATTAAAATATTATGGTTCACTCCCTTGTTTCCGTTAACGTGATATAAAATAGTTTTTACATAAGTGGGTTTTATACCTCTCGAAATGAATTTGACTCCAAATGGACACGAAACCCGCAGATCTCCTCAAAACATCAATTATTTCTTAGACCTAATTTCCTCTTCAAACCTGTGATTTCGAAAACCGATTGAGTAATATCAACTATTATGGGCTTTCTTTCGATTAGAGCATGAACATATTTTGGAAAATGAAGAAGAGGATGATTTAGAGGGGAGTCTGAGAGAGAGGAGGTGGTGAAATGTGTAAGTGTTCTGATGAAAATGCAAAGTGGCGTTGCACAGAAGTTGTCAAAGAGTATTTCGAGGTATCGAATGTGGCGATTCATGGCATTAACCTTCGATCTTCACAGTTTTGTTGTTTCCTTCTTTATTATTCCCTTATAATTTGTTCGAATGAAAATTTGTATGGCTCTAAACGTAACCTAAAATGCCTTCGGATTATTAAGCTTTGGTGCTAACGAGTTTGTGACTAAAATTGGAAGTATTGAATCTATTCAATTCACCTAAGAGTCTCCGGAGTACAATTTTTGGACAATACATTTATTTTGGAAGAAATTTATAGATAAACTTGGTGAAAATTATTGATGGGAAAAGCGTGAAATACGCTAATATAGGCCCTTAATTTTTTCACAGTAAAAATAAATACTTTCACAACTGAATCATAACATGTAAATTGTACTATCCTTCGGTAATCTGTTGTAATAAACTGTGTCAAACCACACGAGCACCAGCGCTACTTCACTTCAGCTCACTGTCACAACCGAAAACTGTCATGTACGATAAAAATCTTTCAGCACACGTGCGTTGGGGATAAAAAATGTTTCAGCACACACGCACTTGCCATACTTCAATACAGCATTTTGTCATAACCGAGCCATGTTATAGCCGCTAAAAAATTATCATTAGGTACCCGGGAATAATACGCACGTTTGACACGCTGGTTAGAACACGTACCTGCCCCGCGGGTTTGAAACACGCGCCCCTGACTTGGGTAAGGTTCGGCAAGAAAGTTTCCATTGAAGTGATAACAAGTAAAATGGTACCCTATGTTCGTTGGTGTAACAAATCGTGGCTGATACGACATTAGGCGAATATGAAAGTGAATGCTCTGACTTAGGAATGTCATGCATGTTCGCTATTAAAAAATAAATAATCATACGGCTGCTTGCGGGGATGACGAAACGTGATCTGAAGTGAGCACCGTGCTGAAACTCTCTAACCCTGATCTTGCATTATGTTAGAACATCCTAACGCAAGGAAATTCAAAAGAAATAATGTAATCGGGCATTACCCTTCTTCCTACTACTGTTGCTGGTGATGGTGGCTGATGCTGCTCGTGACATAGTGACAGTCATAGGGAAAATGTTAAAATATACAGAATGCTAGAAATTCGTTTCAAATTATAATCCTGCAAGGAGAAGTGCAATGAAGCTCGACCGTAGCTGTTTCTTCGTTCAATGAAGAGAAGCTGCCTCATAATAATTTTCTGAACGGATGAGTGTGCCAGCAGATCTGTTTGATGTTGTTTCATGCCTATCATCAGGCAGAGTGTTGTGGTCGTTCAGCTGCTGACGGTGTTCTATAAAGAGCGATGCATCCTCTCTCTATGCCATCGCTGATCTTCTGGAACACTCCGATGGGAGCTGCGAAATGTGATCAGTTATTTTAAAGATGAGGAACTATTACGTATGCTTTCTAAACCTCATTTGACACCCCAAGTAAACAGCGCAGCGCTGTGAACCCAAGAGCCTCGACATTAGGAAAGGGAAAGAGGAAAAAGCTGAGTCTCATGCAGATTATTTTCTGCTGAACCAAAGTTAATATGAAATATAAACGTCCTAAAATAGTTCATGTCAAAAGTACGCACTTGATGTTGCGTAGGTGAATTTTCCTTTCATTCATACGTTTCACAGTTTAAGTTAGCACCGACTCGTGTTTTAACATTCGTTCGTTCGTACATGACAAGCAACAACTGAACGGCTTACCAACACTATTTATCGAAGAAACCAAGTCAAACCGTCTATTTTCATTTTATTTTTAGTCATGTTTAAACTCTAAACTCATTGACCAGGGCAACGCGACTGACTGGTTCTGTTCTAAAATTTATGTGGCAAGGAGAACTTAGGGGGAATGAGGCTTAAGTAAAAATCCGGTCGAATTTCAAAGTTGCGGCCTTTGAACAGTGCCAGAGGATTACTTATATTCGGGGCACATATTCCTGAGGTCAAAACTATTCGCAAACAGACTCAGGGTGTTTGATGGGAACTCGGAACCAATGAAAGACGGGTTTATCGTCTGCCCCAAATGAGTAGAAAATTTAATATGACGTTGAAAGCATCTTAGCCTTTTTTTTTATCTGTATATTAGTGATTTCAAAATGAGGATAAATTTAACTAGTGACTTGTTATTCGGAAAATTTTGCGTATCATCTCTGCTAGTGTATCACTCTCTTATGTATCCGAGATACTGGCAATACCCTGACTGTCTCATGATAGTTATCCTAGCATGACAAGGAAGCTGTCCTCTGAGAGGCAGGATCAACTCAAGAGTGGTATCAAAATTGGTATATCAAATTTGGTTCTCGAACAGGAGTTTCAAAATAGAGTCCACGCTGTCACAAACCTCTGTTAGAAGTGGCAGTACTTGCTCTTCAAATGAACAGCTGAGGAGCAGAGCTGCAAAACTACATTCCAGTTCTCGTAGACATAACATTACACCGATGATGTTGTTATGCAATTTTGCTCTTCATTTTTTTCAATAAGCTCCAACATTATTCCGTACACATGACAATTTCTATCAAGTCAAGAATTATTATCACCACGAGTCATCAAAGTCTATACGTCCAATACCGTTCTTCCGTTTTTTTTAACGTGACTGTCCATCTTGAGTTGAGTAGTATTTACTATGAGCAGAGCGAGCCGTAATTTTTTTATAAACGTTTTTTTTCCGCAACAACAGAGAATATTGAAAGCAGTATATAACCAGGGAGTATCTTTTGGTGGGGCAGGCGTTGGTCTCTCTCACAAACATTCACAGTCAATCTCATACTCTTTCAGATCATTCTGTCTTCTATCACGAAGAAATCTCGATTGAGTAAAATTCTTTTATCGATCAGATGACTGCCACCATAAGCAAGAAGTCAAGCTTTATCAGAAAATCTTCCTCAAGTAAAGGCGTCCTCGCACATTACTCGAAGTACGGTATACAAGCAATCTTCTAAAGACAAGGAAAAGTTGACTGCGGAGTCTGCACGAGACTGGCTGTCCTCTCCGCTTTCTCGGGACATGCGGTGTCCTCCCCTTCGAGCAGCTTTCTGTCGGCAAACAATATTTTTGTCCAAAGGAGAATGCGATGATAAATTGCTTCGTAAATCTTTCAAATTAGGCTCGGAAATTCTTTGTTCAGCGCAGGTCGGAGGTGTTAGGGTCACTTCCATGGGTGCCGGGAAAAATAATTGACATGAACCTTAGTAGAACGGAAGGCCTCACTGTCAATTAGAACGGAAGTACTCACTGCTAATTAGAACGGAAGGCCTCACTGTCAGTAAGAACGGAAGTACTCACTGCTAATTAGAACGGAAGGCCTCACTGTCAATTAGAACGCAAGGCCTCAATAACAATTAGAACGGAAGGCCTCTCTGCCAATTAGAATTGTCTGAAGTGGTGTGTGTGGGAAGTGAGGGGCGGCGCTATACGCTAGAATGCTGAGCGATTGATTGTGGCCAGTCCGCGATATTATACATCTATCTACGAAGAAGTCACTGGTAGGTTGAAAAATATCACTGACAACGTGGTCTCTTTAGGAAGCATTTTACAAGACATGCAAGATATCACCGGTTTATAAGAAAAGTTCGAGGACGGACTGCATTCACAAGATCGAGGGCGGGCTTGGATCGGCGATAACTATTATATCAATTCTGAGTGTTCATGCATTTCTCCATTGAAAAAGAAAACGGATGGCGTCGAAATGACAATGCTCACTTAGAAAAAATAAATTCCTATTTCCTTATACAATACACTGCAATTTCTCAAATATGGTTGGCACCCCGATTCCGAAGCCAATAACATAGCATGTATTCCTTAGGCAAAGAAAACATAACTATAAGTTGGTGGAAATATTGTTTAAACTCGACCTGTCATTACATGAAGAAAGACTATTCACTAATAAGACTGGATTTGTTGTACAATGAAAAAATAAGGTCACACATGCTATTTGCAATGAAGGCAAGATTTTACGATGTGTTGAAAAACTTCATAGATGGACAATTTCTGTAACCCTTTTAGTTCGAAAATATTATAAATTATGTGTCATGAAGCCAGAATCTATTTTAATTTCGTTACCTATATATTTATAATGAATATTAATGTTGGGCTGTTGAAGACTTGGCTGAATCAGAGGTCGATGAAAGGGAACGATTTCATTAAACAGTATTCTCTCCTCTAAACTAACCCTATTCTATTGGTCTAGAAACAGAGCAGTTAACAAATAGTGAAGAAGTTATCCAGTTTCGAAATGATCCAAGTTTTTTCCTTCATCTTATTTAAGTGTGATATGCGTCAGTTTTCGTTCTAGGTGCCGCAATTTAGTAATAATTTTTTTCTAAGGACACACGCAGGCGACTATTTGTTTAAATAAATTTCTCACCAGAACAACAAGCTCCATTTACATTCATGGAAAATATGAAACAAAAGGAACGTGACGGCCTACACAGAAAGCCACGTCTGTAAACTGAACAATATGCGACGCAGGCTACTTAAGTTCACCTCTAGATATCTCACGTTTATTGGGTATCAACGCAGATATACCTACACGAAAACAAAATGATTAGATCGTGTTAAAAAACACATAGATAGAGATGGAAGTCAAAATCATTTTTTAGCGTTGGTGAGTTACTTCCCCTGGGACGCCTACGCCAGTTCGGAAACTAATTTAATAGTTGATGTTCTCCATGCTGCAGCAAAACGATAAAAACTTGTTCCAGAAACTTGAGCGATCGCGACCGAGTAACTTCTTTCTCCTCACCAGTCGAGGGGAACACGGTGAGCAAGTTCAATTTTTTCTTGTCGGAAACTCACTTCTGAGAACAGCTCTTCACGATATAATGTAAAGAACAAAGAAAAAGCGGACCCACTGAGTTTGAGTTATTCATTAGGAAAACAGTTATGGGAACCTTGAGATAATCGCGCCGGAAAATTGCAGTACCGAGAGAGCCGAATAAATGAGAGCTGGAGCAGGTCACTAAGTTGATTCAAAGTGGGCAAACGGAGTTCTTGCGACTTTTGAAGTCATAACTAACAAAATTAGCGGCAATTGAATAATTTTAAATATATTTTTTCATTCCACTCTCATTCCATATATTTTACTCGACGGAAGGTAATATCGGAATTAATAACACATTTTTTAATCACAATTTTCATGGAATAGATATGAGGTTTAACGATATGAAGCTGCTGTTGCTCGCACTTAATTTCTAGCATAAGATTAAACGCTAGGTCAAGATAACCTTTTTTTTATTCTCAACAAAAAAAAAATCCAGGCACACTGAGTCTCCAGAGCCCCCATAATCTCATAGATTATAGGGGCTCCCCATAACGGCAACTACTATTAAGAGTGGTCCATGAGTAAAAAAAGATCACGAGATGAACCCTGAGGCATCGTAGGAAATCCTCCAACTGAAGTTCCTTTTCCAGTCGTGAGTATTGCTCTCGTTGAGGATCATCTACAGGGAAAACTGGCATTTATCAGTTTTCATGACAATATTGAAGACATTCATCATAGGAACCGAAGACGGGTCGTAATTTTTCTTGTTATTACAACTCAATAAAATACTCCAAACAAAACCTTTTTTTGTTACGTCGTTATTCCTCAAGGCTAGTTCGGTGGGTCACAAAGGCTCATCTATCATATTAGCTCGAGCCGGTTTGACTGGTCCCCCCTGTAGCCGGGAGTAGAATCGTGCTACCGTAACTCATGCGTGTCGTAGGAGGCGACTAAAAGATCGGAGCGAAGGGGCTAGGAATCCCGTTCTCTGTATAACCTTTCCTCGAAGACGGCAAGACGAGCGGGGGGAGGAGAGGCACACGCCTCTCTGAACCCTATTGTCAGGGTCGCTGAATCTGCGTGGCTGTAGTACGAGTGATGTAAAGAGGAGGGAGAATGGTGAGATGTTTGTGAGGAGGAAGTTGGATGTGTTGGCGCTGAGTGAGACGAAGTTGAAAGGTAAGGGCGAATGTGAGTTTGGTGTTGTAAGTGGAAGAAAGTCTGGTGT
>SDVV010009995.1:0-16446 GCA_016164225.1 Gammarus roeselii
ATGTCACAATGTCTATCAAGACATATCTGCTAGCTGAGGCTGATCATAACACAGGGAAAGAAATATCTGGCCTACGTCGTAGAACGTGAGTAAAGTAACGCTATGCAATAGATTACCTCATAAGCAAACTCAAAGTTACAGTTAAAATACGTCCGTCCTGCAACGATACCAAACGAATTATATACACCTCAGTGCTTTCGCTGAAGGTCTAGCTAAAGATTACGGAATTATTGAAGTCCGTCAAGCAACATGGATAAAATCACGTAACGCAAGTTTTACTGCATATCAAATTACCTTCCCAGAACACGACGCATCGGAATTCATAGAAATCCCGGGTGAACAAGGAAGAACCGAAACCTACCTAGTTGCAACATGGCCCCCAATGTGCAAAAAATGACTTGGATACGGCAACGTCATCGCATACTGCCAGCCACGTACACCCCAACGTTGCGAAAAGTGCGCGGGCGAGCACGACAGAAGAGACTGCCCCATCGCCACCCTAAATGAAACCACTGCTCATGCTACAAAGAGACAGGCGACCGCGACTGCACAGTACACATAGACCAAAAAAAAATAACAATCACACAAAACGAACACAGAGTTACACGGAAAAAAGCCCTCCAAATCTGGAAAGACAATAACCCAAATCGCCTCAATTATGCCAAAGTAGTCAAATCGACAATCCGAACAAACTCCCCCGACGACATACACACATCATCAGAACAACATCGTAACAAGACCCCAACACTCCTACCTGGCTGCAGTACTTCCTCTCTCAGCCCAGCGACCGCCCCGGCTCCAGAGACGCACAGTCCTAGAAATGATTTATGCAGAGACCAGGATGACGACGAGATGGATGCATCCCCCGCTCGACCACGCAGCAAGGCTCACTTTTAGAAAAATATATAAGGCAAAGAGATGGAGAAATCTCCAATAACCAGGCACCAGTGTGCAAAAATATCAATAACAACTCTTAAATAACGGCCAACAAGGACCAAAACTCAGAACTACCTCCACCTGTCTCGAAATGCGGCTACATTCGTGGAAAACCACTGCGAGGGACAAGATCCCCCGTTAACAATCCCCACTCACGAACACACCACCAGCGAGAATGATCACGGCCTCGCTGACACCCCTTATCTCGGAGAGCTCATACGCGAGACCTCTGCACAACCAGTCATCTTACCTAGCCCAATTACCTCGCACTCCACAAAACCACCCACACAGATGAAAAAGGCTACCACAGAAGAAGAGCGCACTCGCTCACAAAGCAAACACAAAGAACACACACCCTCGTCTTCCCACAAGAGCACTTGCAGCCGCGACCGCAGCAACCACAGCAGACCACATTCCACCGAAGGCAGACACTTTCGTGAACACTCCCGACCCGGAACCCCTGGGCAAACTCAAAAACGAGAGCACCACAAAAGCTCCAGCAAATTACGCGACCACTCTAGATCATCAAGATCAGAGTGAAAACAGCCTTCAAATTGAACACCAAAATACTCTAGTGGAACTGCCAGGGACTCGGAAACAAAAAAGACGAATTACTATCCTTAATAGCCACCCATAAACCTTAGGTGATAGGCCTCCAAAAGATCAAAATCCGAGAGACCGCCACCCTCAGGATCCCCCAATATATCATACACCACCGCGAAGGCCACACCAACGTGACTGCTCACGGCGGTGGGGCACTTTTGATCCACCATAGTGTACCTCACCTCCCCCTTTCCCTGAGGACAGAACTCCAAGCTATCGCCGTAAAGATATGCGTCTCAAGGCCAATAACAGTGGTATCCATCTACTCATCACACAGCCACGACCTCTCGGAAGCACTAATGACTGAATTGCTGAACCAACTGACCTCACCAATACTCCTTCTTGGAGACTTCAACAGCTACCATGAAACATGGGAATGCATGAGAACAGACCAAAGGGGAGTGATAATGGCTAACACCATAAACACTCCCAACCTGGTCCTTCTCAACGACGGACAACCCATCTGAATCACCCACGAAGTGAAACAACCATCGATTTATCCATATGCTCTCCCACTCTGGCACCCCAACTCGTTTGGGGAGTTTTGCCTTCAACACACGACTGCGACCATAACCCAGTCGTCATATCGCTTCTTACCAACCAACCAAGAAACCTTGCCCTACAAGAACTTCGATTCAACTACCGGGAAGCCAGCTGAGTGGAATACTCAGCACACATCGCGTGGAGTGATATGGGCAACATCCATGAAAACCTTTCGGAACACGAAATCGTCGCCCAACAATACAAAAAGTTTCAAGTTGCAGCCGAGGCAAGCATTCCCCAATATGCCCCTTCAACCTTCTTTCCAAAACCATGGTGGTGCCGAGAGGTGCAAGAAGCAAGAGATAAGCGTGGAAGGCTATACAATGCCTACCGACGTGCACGGTCCCCCAGGAACCGAGTAACTCGGAAAAGGGCATCTGCTGTATACCGAAAACTTCGAGTGGAGAAGAAACGTGAAAGCTGGGCTCAATTAGTCAATACTATTAATCGAAACAACCCCCTCTCCCAGGTGTTGGGAATAATTCGACTTATTCAGGGGAAACCCGAGCGACCTATTAACATACTTTCTGACGGAGGCAGAATTTATTCTTCCCACGGGGAAATCGCAAATAAACTAGCTCAGACGTTTAGCCAGATTTCACAATCAACAAACTAAACGGCTGCTTTCCAACGGGAGAAGGACTTGCGAGAAAGTGAACATCTTGACTTTACTTCTAAAAAACGGAGAGGCCTACAACAAACCTTTCTCCCTCCACGATATACAGAGAGCTCTAGACGATACACGTAAAACATCACCTGGGCCAGACCGGGTAAACATCAACATGATCAAAAATCTCCCAGATGGCGCCCGTGAGCACTCATTAAAAGTGTTCAACCCTCTATATTCAAACTCACTTTTTTCCCGATCAATGGCGGGAATCTGTAATTATTTCAATTACCAAGCCCGGTAAATTCCACGGTGACCCACATAACTATCGCCCCATCGCTCTTACCAGCATCCTCTGCAAGACCATAGAAAGAATGATAAATCCGCGCCTTGTCGACTACCTTGATATGCATGCAGGCCTGAACAGCATCCAGTGAGGCGGCCGCAGCGCCACTCTACGGCGGACCACCTTGTAAGACTGGAATCTGACATTAGACAGGCATTTGAGCGAGGTGAACACGTGGCTCCCATTTTTTTCGACGTAGAAAAAACATGCGATACTACCTGGAAACATGGCATCCACCGCAAAGGGCTGAGAGGCCACTTACCACGTTATATCAACCAATTTTTGCAAAATCGCACCTCCTGGGTTAAGGTTGGCGACACCTTGTCACCATCCTATCCGCAAGAAATGGGCGTCCCCCAAGGAAGCGTTCTCAGTGTCACTCTTTTTATACTCAAAATCGACCAGATAGCAGACATTCTCACGCGTGACGGAAGAATGTTTTCATCACTATACGGGGACAACTTACAAATAAGCTACAGGCACCCTAGCCTCTTAACAATTCAACAGGAACTCCAGAAATGTCTAAACCTAGTCGGGAATTGGGCCTCCTTAAACGGATTCCGATTCTCGCCCTCCAAAACAAAAAGCATGCACTTTACTCTTGTGCTCGGTTTACACCTAAAACCAGCCCTAACGTTGAACAACACTCGCTAGAATACGAGGAATCAATACAATTCCTTGGTCTTGTGTGAGACCCTAAACTCACATGGCGACCTCATATTGCAGCCCTGGAGACTCGCTGCAAAAAAACAGCTGTACTTATCCTCTCTGTAACATCCTTGAAATTTGGAGTCTATATGGACACCGGCAGACTATATTCAGAACATTTATACGCTCGCGCATTGACTATGAAGCAATTGTTTACACTTCAGCAGCCTAAACCAGGCGGTCGAGTTCTGCTGGATCCCTGGACACGCGGGAATAAGAGGAAACGAGCGCGCAGATTTCCTCGTTAAACTGGTGTCTACCCAGCAAGAACAATTCATCTCCATACATTACCGAGACAGTTTCCCAGTCATCAACTCGCGTATAACATCACGATGGAGCGACTCCTGACAAACGAGTGGATAAAAAATTCTTTCAGGTAAACCATCCGTGGGAGAGTGGGACACCAGGTTTTCTAATAGAAGAGACCAAGTCTTCATTAACCGTCTATGCACAGGACACACGTGGATAACCCATAACCACCTAATGGACGTAGACATGGGACCGGACGCACCACCATGCCCCTGTTGCCATCAAGTGGCAATCAGCGTGAAACACTTACTTATGGATTGTGATGCACTCGCAGCAGCCCGACGAGCCTTCTTGAGCCCCCCGTGCAACCTACAACGCCTGCTCACAGAAACAGAACACAGAAAAAAACTGATCGCTTTCGGAAAGCACACAGGCTTAAATGAAGCCGTGTGAGAGTAACGAAGTCTGAATCACCTCTGACCCCGAACTCGCTGTCCTTCCTACATATTAATTAAGAATTTAACTTTAATTTCGTGCACAAAGCTATGCAGAATCAACGAATCGTCGTGACCTAAGGGAGAGCATTCAGTGACCACATTGAAGCTCCGATGAAGAACAGAGGGGGCTGCTACTTCTCCTCTACTTTAAACCTACTGTGTCTGCGTTGAACCTGCTCTGTATCTGCGTTAGCCCTACTCTGTGTCTGCGTTAGACCTACCCTGTATCTACGTTAAACCTGCTCTGTGTCTGGTTGAACCTACTCTGTATTTGTGTTAGACCTATTCTGTATCTGCGATAAACCTACTCTGTATCTGCGTTAGGCCTTCTCTGTATCTGCGTTAGACCCACTCTGTATCTGCGTTAAACCTACTCTGTATGTATGTTAAGTTTACTTTGTATCTATGTTAAATTTACTTTATATCTGCGTTGAACCTACTCTGTATTTGTGTTGAACCTACTCTGTATCTGCGTTGAACCTACTGTGTATCTGCGTTGAACCTACTGTGTCTACGTTAAACTTACTCTGAATCTACGTTGAACCTACTCTTAATCTACGCTGCACCTACTTTGCCCCTCTCCAATTTCCCTACGGGGGAGTCTGCATTAACTTCGTGCTTCGACTCCAATGGAAAACGGAAGCAACTACTACTACTCGATGAGCTGATGAAGAGGATAGAGGCCAGGGAACCCGTAACCTGTTTGTGTGCTTCCACTTCTGACCTCTCTGATGACATCGCTCTTCTCTCAGCCAAAACGCGTAACGCTCGAACACCAAAAAAAACTAAAGAAGAGGCAATACACTCGATTTGATGACCACACCCTATCAACAACGGCCCCAAATTTCTCGAACACTTGAAAATTACATTCGATGTCAATGACAGACCGGATATTTGCCCATATAAACTACGAGAAGAACTGGGCTCCATGACTGGCCGTCTAATACTCAACATCACCGCCAGCGGTGACTATGGCTTCACCATTAAAGCAGACGCAAAACTTCAAAGTGACGCAAAACTTCAAAGTGACACTATACTCAAAGTGACACTATACAATACAGAATATGCAAAAAGCCTTGCAAAATCATACCACGCCCAACTTTTTCCATGAGTTCAGGCCTGATATACATCGAGGGTCTCCCGAGTGATGAAGCCGACGAGTTCAGCACCGGACTCGTCCAATACGAGGAATGTATAGTTGAAGCAAAAATCAAACCAAAAAGAAGCACCACCACGGCCTTTCTGCTTAAATTTAATTGCCCCACCTCACCTAACTACATAGACACACTTTTCTTTGACGCCAAAACCAAGGTTACACCCTTTGCAAGACGTCCGATGCGATGCTTTAAATGCCAGAAATACGGTCATGAAGCGCTCATGAAGTCGAGTTCTGCATTGCTCTCCCTCACAACGATTAACATGAAAATCACACCCTGTAAATAATGTATTACTGTTAAGATGAATGCATTATATGTTACACCATTGTATTAACTTCCATTGTAAATGTGTCGCTGATGCAGTTTTCCTCTGGCGGCGGGAATCCCTCCGCACGCCAACAGCAGTTTCCCTCTGACGGCGGGGATCCCTCCGCACGTCAACTTGCCAGCAAGCAGCACGGAACTCCAATTTCAAGTTCCCGGGTTTGGCAAGGATTTGGGTGAAGCCAACAAGCGCCAAGGGCGGCAACATGGAGTGGAGTTTAAGCCAATCCGCATCTTGGAAGCGGCTCAGGAATCTGGGGATGCTAAGTCCTGGATTAAAGGAAAGTCGTAATTAAGCATTGTATCACACTTTTGTTAGCAACAAAATAGTAATTACTGACAAGTTTACGCACGGATTAGTACCAGCCTGGTATGGGTGTAAGGGAACAAACTGTAATTATCAATAACTTGTAACGTAAAACAGCATACCTGGCACCTCTAGTGTTGCCATCTGTTGTTCACTCAGAATGACAGGACCGCTCTAGCCGGGTCTGCCGCTTCACTCTCGCACCTAACGCCATCTTACAAGGCTAGTTTACAAATCTCCAGCGTAAATGTCGACAGTGCAAAGTCGCAGATGAGATTCAGGGTTATTTTAAGTAATCCTAAGTTTTGACTTCAACAACTGTAGGTACAATGTTTTCCTCGCTCTCATCCGCTGTGGAAAGCCCCGTCCACCCTCTCCTGTCGAGCCTTGGCAACCACCACGACGGAGAGTTGCCCAACTATTATGACAGGAGACCTAAAACTGACATCTCCTAGTTTAGCTATATTTTCTCATGGCGATAATCTTCTCGCCCCTTTAAATTAGATCGAGATTATTAATTATTATTGTTCAGTAAAAAATTGTACTGTTTGTCCCTGTTTTCCTCTCTAGACTATCATGTCTATGGACGAACAGTACTTTGCATTTGTTTCTTTTAGAGTAAAAAATTAACCTTTCAACTCCTCATCATTATCCCCCCCCCTGGTCAAGCGTTGTACAAACTAAAGGCTATTTCCAGAAAATTCTGCGCAGCACGATAACCAAGTTTATTCTGGTGACCCTTTTATAAAATTCAAATCAATAACAGACCGGAGGGAGCATTAAAAAAGAAATGACATTGATCAATCTAATTTGTGAACACAGTTCAAAACTCTCAAGATTCAAATTACCCGAAAATGTCTAAGTGACAAAAAAATGTGACTGCACGTGACTCAGCAGACACAGCAACCGACGCCAGCAGGCCGCGGCACTTCATGGATGCCTGGAGACGGCCACTTGAGAAGCAAACAATAAGTTTCTGGTTTCCCCGCGCATGAGGATCCAATGAGAACCTGCATACCAGCAGCAACGCACATGCAAATAACAATAAGCTTAGGATGCGTGCTCTGAACTTGTTCTACATTTTTATTATATAATCAGAATTTGTTTCCATTACAATGCACTGGTTTGTCATCGTGTTCATTTATGTATAGATCTATAGGCTAAATCATCGAACCTAAACTCAATAAGGTACGAAGTGACGTGAATACAAATGTTAAATGAAATTGGTAGATCATAAATAACCCATGCGGTCAGTGAAATAACCAACGCGATCAGTGATAATAAAGGCCATCTCATTCAGACACCTGACGACATGAAATTCCGTGCAAAATAAAGCAATTCATAACTATGTGTTGGGAATCTTCGTGTAATTTTAGGATATGTCCATGTTTTCAATGGGTTGGCCGCAGAAGCTGCACAGCGCATTAGATACGATACCGCGTGCGGAATAACCCAAGCAACACATTCAAATAAGGCAGTCTGCGGGGCAAACTGCTCAAATTTAGTCGAGATCAAGCGTTGAACTGTGACGGCAGCCCTGCAAAAGCCATCAATTGCATGTCACCTTTCTTTGCATTATATTTCCTGGAAACGTGCAGCATGAACCATTAAGAATTATTATTTGCTATTCAAACAATGCGCTGCACAGCACAGTCATTCATTTCAATTTTTCATCTCATTTTAATGTGGAAAATAAGTAAAGATGAAACATCCAATGTGTTAAATAAGATTTTATGAATAGCCATCAATGCATGCAACAATCCACAGCGCAACTTGAATTAAGGTTGATGCAGGAAGCACTGCTCAAAATATCGTCTGAGTTCAAACATTGAACCCCGACGGCACAGCAAGCGACCAAGCAGCAATGCAGCAGACAGCGCACCTAGGATAGAGCACTGCAGTCACACACACGTTAGGCCTAGCTCAAGCAGCGAGCCAAACGGCCCAAAGCAGGTAGAGACATCTCTGCCCGCAGAGCACCGCTCACAGCAGCAAGCACGAGTGACAGGGCAAGCCAGGCACACAGTGCCCAGCTCAGGAGCAACACTGGCATGACAACCACCGCGTGTCAAACTTAACTGTCCAGCGGGACAGAGACAAAAACTTGCCAACAGCCCTGCGACTAGAGGAAGCGACTCGCGGCACACATTTAGCAACTGTTCAGATCAACCAAGCACGAGCAACGGCGACCGAGCCCGGAGTGTTGAAACTGACTGTCCAGTCAAGTACAGTGCCGAGCGGAGAATCAATTGTAACTGTGTATATGACGATAATGCAGAAATAAATGCGTTACATCAGAATTGATTATTGTAGCCTTTCTCAATATTACCGACGTTATTTATGAATAAGCGTTCAACATTATACATAGCGTGACTGTTCATACTCTATAATAGTACGAATCAGAGCGTTCAAATCTTAATTCGGTGTCCTGCCGATTTAAATTGAACAACGTCTACAATTGCATAGCTTTCGTTCGTTCTCAGAACATTCATTCAGTTCAAACCAAAATCTGTTTTGCAAATTTAGATCCAAGTGAGTGCAACAAGCCAACATGGTGGACGCAGTCCAAGATTCACCACCGCCGGTGACGACACCGCAAACACCGATTTCAGTTAAGCTACCACCGTTCAACACAGGCGACGTACCCTTATGGTTCACGCAGGTCGAAACTTTACTTGACCTACAGGCGATATCGAAATATAATTTTAAACCCTTCCAGGGATAATCCAATCGATACACTCAAAACGAAGTTGCAAAACAGTTGCCGACTTTCGTCCCGACAGCGAATCGGGAAATTATTGAGTAGCGAAGAACTTGACGACAGAAAGCCGTCAGCTTTCCTTCGTCAAATGCTGTCATTAGTCGATGGACCAGCCAAGCCTGACGAAACGTTCCTTAAGACGCCCTTCCTTCAGATACCCTAATCAAATGTGCAAACAATACGTGCGTTAGCAGTAGACGAAATAGGCTTGGAGAAACTAACCCTTCAGGCTGACCGCATCATGGAGGTAGAGGCATGAAACGGCCCGTCGATAGAACAAATCTACGAACCGGCAACGAACAGCGTCAATGCGTGTAGCTTCATTCCGATGTCACTTAAGCCAACAATGCCAGTGACGGCACCACAGAGCAAATTAACTCAGCTCGCGGACATTATCAAACAACTCCAAACGAGCATCACGATGTGGCGCTGCCCTGCCGCATCCAACAGTCCACAAGTATCCTCGAATGATACACCGCTGCACAGAATACAGGCTGCGGTACATCTGCCCCGGATGTAGACACTAGGCAACCAACAGGCCGCTCGGCTCAGTAGAGGCCGCTGAGGTGGCGAGACCATTGTTGCAGGAAGCGACGACACAACATCGCACGAGTAAGGCGCCATACCAGCAAGACTCGCGAGGTCAGCGCTGCTTCTGGCAAAAACAAAGCAGGCTGGCTATGCCGCATCGAGCTATCAAGGGGCCTCGCATGGTCGAGAAAATGCTCCTGATTGTTTCAGGCGTGACATGGTGGGCACGGTCGTGAGGCCGGCGTGAAACCGTTTCGTTACGCCTATACAGTTTAGAAGTCCCTTAGCAACATGCCACCAGCGCAAACCGGCAGAGGTTTATTTTTTTTCCCTGCTCAAGGGAACTGCGGCGTTGGGGCTCCACCTAGCCCCAGGCGAATGGTGGGCGATGACGTCAGTGTAGCGAACCATAAAAGGTACTGGTTACGAGTGACAAGGTTCAGAGTAAGCAGCTCCGATGTGAAGCATAGTAGTTCTCCGTCCTGTGGCCATAAGCCTTGTTTAGAGCCGCCCTCCACGCCTTTGCCCGAACCCGCCGAGTAGTGAACTTACATTAAATAGAGCAGACTTTGAATTTGAAAACAACGTATTGAGCACATTAAGTAGGTGCTGGAGAGCGTTGTCAGGAAGGTGTTTGATCATATTGATGTGCACTCGGTCCGGCCCGGGTGAGGTTTCACGAGTGTGGTCGGTAGCATATTGCAGTTCATGGAAGGAGAAAGGTTTGTTGTAGAATACTTCATTTGCGGAAGTGAAGTCGATTTGCTGATTTTTAGGATCTTTTCCCGTCACAAAGAAGCCGTATAATTTGTTAATTGCGATATTTGGCTAAAATTCTGAGCTAGTTTGTCCGCGATGTCCGCGTATGAAGAATAGACAGTGTCGCCGTCCGATAGTATGTGGATGTCGCTCGGGGCGACCTTGGATAGTCTGATTTTCCCCACACTTGGGAAAGAGGGGCGTTTTGATTGATTGTGTTAACTAATAGGGTCCAGCTTTCTCGCTTCTTCTCCGCGCTAAGTTTGTGGAACACGGCAGTTTCCCTTTTCCAGGCTACTCGGTTCCTGGGGGAACGTGCGCGGCGAAAGGCCGTGTACATCCTTTCACGCTGACCATTGCTTCTTGTACCTCCTTGCACCACCAAGGTTTTGGGAAAAAGGTTGAGGGTAAATATTGGGGAATGCATGCGACAGCTGCCCTTTGAAATTTCTCGGATAGATGTATGACAAGGTCGCGCTCTGAAATGTCTTCGGGAAGGCCCTCCACATCGTCCCATGCGACATGTGTCGAGTATTCCTCTCAGCTGGCTTTCCGGTAGTTGAATCGAAGTTCCTGTGCGTCGGGGGTTGTTTGGTCTGTTAGTAAGGAGCGATATGATCACTGGGTTGTGATCACTGCCATGTGTTGAAGGCAGGACTCCCCAAACGAGTTGGGGAGCTAAAGTGGAGATTAATAAATCGATGACGGTTTCACTTTCGAGGTTGATCCGTGTGGGATGTCCGTCGTTGAGAATGACCAGGTTGTGAGTGTCTATGGTGTTGGTCATTATCACTCTTCTGGGGTCTGTTCTCACGCATCCCACACTTCGTGGTAGCTGTTGAAGTCTACAAGGAGGAGTACAGGATGATGCATTTGGTTAAGCAGATCGGTCATTAGTGCCTCCGTGAGATCGTAGTTTCGTGACGAGTAGATAGATACCACTGTAATTGGTCTTGAGATACTTATATTCACTGCGACAGCTTGGAGTTCTGTTCTTAGAGGGAAGAGGTGATGAGGTATGCTTTGATGGATCATAAGTGCCACTCCGCCGTGTGCAGTCACGTTATTGTGACCTTCGCAACGGTGTATGACATATTGAGGGATTGTGAAGGTGGCTGTGTCACGGAGTTTGATCTCCTGGATGCCTGCGCCAAAGGTGAATGGGTGGAGATTAGCGATAATAATTATGCTTTCTTGCTTCTACTTCAAGTCCCTGGCAATTCCACTGAAGTATTTTGTTGTTGTTCATCTTGAATCTGTTTTACGCCCAGATTTTGATGATCTGGAGCGGTCGCGTGGTTTGTAGGAACTATCGTAATGTTCATGTTTTTATGAGGCGCAGGTGTCATAGTTCGAGAGCGGTCGCAAGAGCGTCCGCTTTCTGTAGAACAGGATCTCTTAGACTCGCTGCATTCTCGGCTGCGAGTGCTTTTGTAGGAGAAGGAGAACGAGGGAGTACGATCTTCGTGTTTGCTTCTTGAGCGAATGCGTTCCTCTTCTACAGAGTTTTTTGAACATTTGATCGGTATATTTGAGTCGAGTGCGGTGCATGATCGATCAGTGGTTTCGGATATTAGTTCTTCGTTGAAGCTTTTCAACGCGTCCTCGTGAAGGCGATGGTCGTTCTCACTTGCGAGATGTTCTGGTGTCGGGCATGTTAGCTGAGGGTTGAATACCTCACTTTAGTTTTCGCAGGGTGCGGTCGCAGTTGAGACGGTCCGCAGTCGTTCAACGCTCTGATCGAGGCGAGCTGTGGTTCGTGAACTGTTGCTAATCTTTTTGCTTCGTTGCGAGAGGGCGTCGCGTACCCCGCGGTCGTCGTCGGAAGAATCTTCGCCTTTTGATTTTCGGGTTATTGGACCTCTCCTCCTGGTCGACAGAGGCAGCATCCATCGCAATTCTCTCCTGGGCACTGGTGGATTCGTTGCTTGGGACGCCCGCCTCTAATACTGGTTGTGGTATTGTTAGTACTGGAGAGGGGTGTTGGGGTCATGGTAATAGTTTATGTTGATGGTACGTGAGTGTCGTCTGGTGGGGTAGACTTAGTCGTAGATTTCACTGCTTTGGCGTAATTTAAATTACGTCAGTTTGGGGTTTCGTCGTAAAAGATTTGGATGACTTGTTTTCGTGTGACTCTGCGGTCGTTTAGTATTATTGTCACTGTTTTTTGGTCCATCTGCTTTGGGCAGTTGCATTGACCTACCTCATGGAGGCATGAGCAGTGGTAGCAGTTAGGTTGGTGGGCTGTGCAGTCCTTTCGGTCATGCTCGCCGGCGCACCTCATACAGCGTTGGGATGCGTTTGGCTGGCAGTATTTGATGACGTGGCCGTATTCCAGGCATTTTTGCACATTGCAGGCCATGTTGCCACTGAGTAAGTTTTTGTTTTTCCCTGTTTGCCCGGGATTTCTATGAATTCCGGTGTGTCACGTCCTGGGAAAGTGATTTGATATGCGGTGGTGTTGATGTTTCGTGGTTTGATCAATTTTGCTAGGGAAACGTTGGTGACTCCGTACTCCTTAGCTAAACCTAACCTGCTGCAAAAGCGCTTAGGTAAGTTTTAGGAGTATAGTTGGAAGTGTCTATAATTCGTCTTGTAACGTTGAAGAACGGATGTATTTCGACAGTTACTTTGTGTTTGTCTATTTTGCTAATCCTTTGTATAGCGTTACTTTGCTCGAGATTTACGACGTGGGCCAGATACTTCTTTCCCTGTCGGTTTATGTTTATCGGTTTGCCTCCCAGTTGTTTGGTGAGCGACATCATCATGGTGAATGGGTCCATTGAGGGAGCAACTTTCTTCGCACCGCTATCTGCAAGCGTTATGAGGAAGTGGGTAGGAAATGATGTTGATCTTCTCTTCTAAGTGGGAGGGTCAGCCTGGGGGAGCGAATCGCGGCCGCAACCTCTCGTCGCCCGATTTTGTTCTCAGTTTGATATTGCATGATATCCCTCTCAGTCTTGTTTTGGGGGCAGTCTTCGAGTCCCGTAGGGTGGCCGTTTACTTTGCAGTAAAAGCAGTGAGATTCTTCGAATGGGCACGACAAGGGATCGTCCCGTTTATCGTGGTCGTCGTGGGAGCAGTGTGAGCATCTTTGCTCACCGTGACAATCTCTGCTCGTGCGTCTATAAACTTGGCTAACGCAGAGATTTCTGGTAATAGCCTGATGTTTATACAACGCTTGGCCGAGGGGATAATGATGAGTTGAAAGGTTAGATTTTTACTCTAAAAGAAACAAATGCAAAGTACTGTTCGTCCATAGACATGATAGTCTCTAGAGGAAAACAAGGAATGAACAGTACTATTTTTAACTGAACATGAATAATTAATAATCTCGACCTAATTTAAAGGGGCGAGAAGATTATCGCCATGAGAAAATATACCTAAACTAGGACATGTCAGTTTTAGGTCTCCTGTCATAATAGTTGGGTAATTCTCCGTCGTGGTGGTTGCCAAGGCTCGACAGGAAAGGGTGGACGGGGCTTTCCACCGCGGATGAGCCTTGGAATAGAGAGCGAGGAAAACGTTGTACCTACAGTTGTTGAAGTCAAAACTTAGGATTACTTGAAATTATTCAAAACAACCCTGAATTTCATCTGCGACTTTGCACTGTCAACATTTACACTGGAGATTTGTAAACTAGCCTTGTAAGATGTCGTTAGGCGCGAGAGTGAAGCGGCAGGCCCGGCTAGACGGTTCTCATATTCAGAGTGAACAACAGATGGCAACACTAGAGGTGCCAGGTATGTCATTTTACGTTACAAGTTATTGTTTATTTACACCTATACCAGGCTGGTACTAGTCTGTGCGTGAACTTGTCAGTAATTACCATTTTATTGCTAAGAAATTTGTAATACAATGCTTAATTACGACTTACCTATAATCCAGGACTTAGCATTCAGAGATCCCTTTGCCGCTTCTAAGATGCGG
This sequence comes from Gammarus roeselii, assembly GCA_016164225.1. Taxonomy (NCBI): domain Eukaryota; kingdom Metazoa; phylum Arthropoda; class Malacostraca; order Amphipoda; family Gammaridae; genus Gammarus; species Gammarus roeselii. The sequence goes on from SDVV010009995.1 coordinate 14,259, forward strand.
ATTGGCCTAACCTCCACGCCATGTTGCCGCCCTTCGCGCTGATTGGTGGCGCCCAAATCCTTGCCTAACCCGGAAACTTGAAATTGGAGTTCCGCGCTGCTTGCTGGCAAGTTGAGGCTCGGAGGGGTCCCCGCTGTCAGAAGGAAACTGCAGTTGGCGTGCGGAGGGAATTGTTGTGAGGGAGAGCTATGCAGAACTCGACTTCGCGAGCCCTTACATTGCCCCTCTTTAGTGAGTCTTCCCCCCCCCCCTCTTAGCTGTCAGCGGTATCGTGCCGGGGGTTTGGTGTGTCGTCCACTCCTGTTGGAGACACCTGTTTTGGAGGGGTTGTTTGTCGCGCCATCGGCGTGCCGTACTGGTGGCTGCGTGTCTGCGGGCGCTGACGGTTCACTGAAACGCACTCTGAGAAGCGTCACAGGTGTGCACTCAGAGAACTGCTTTGATGTTGTGGTTACACTCGAGCTGTCTTCTGCGGTCTCGGGTGACATTATCGCTACCTCTAGTTTGTGTACGCAGACAGTTTCCAATTTATTTTTGCGGATTAACTTGAATTATTTTTCCGCCTCACTTGGTAATGCAGAATGGACCTTCGTAAGGTCTGGTCAATGGTCGCTGTACTGCATCAACCCTGATGTATGCATGCGTGCGTATTTAGAGCGCTGGGTCAATGTTGCCCTTGATTTGGGTCCAATTTGGAGAGTGAAGTTTTAAGTTTGCTATGTCGTTGAGTAATTTGATCGCGTATTTGTTAGGTGTCAGTTCTGTGTGGCTCGAGGGATCTACTAGGTCCCCTCGTACACGCAGTGTGCTGACGTACGGCATTTCAGCGACAGAGCAATCGAGCTCTGTCTTCGGCGCTGTGCGCAGGCCTAACACAACTAACGGTAGGTTTGTGTGCCAATCTTGCGAATTTTGTTGGCACTTCAGACTTGACTTGAGGGTTCTATGGAATCTTTCAATGATTCCGTTTGCCTGGGGGTGGTACATCGTGGTTCGGATTTTTTGGATACCGAGTAACTTACATAAAGTTGTTGTAAATTTCCCTTGTTTTGGGTACCCCGTAGCGAGCTACCCAGTTCATTAGAAACGCTTTGGCTACGGTTTCTGCAGTAGTCCACTTTCGGAATTGCTTCGGGCCATCTGCTATATCTATCTATTATAGTAAGTAAATAACGGTAGCCATTGTTGTAAGGGAGCGGGCCAACGATGTCCGTGTGGACCGCTTTGAAACGGTCTGAGACTGGTACAAAATGTTGAAAGGGTGCCATATTGCGACGAGTTATTTTGGCTGACTGACAACTTTGACACGTTTGAGCTTGTTTGCGAATGATTTTGCTCATATTTGGCCATAACGCCTTGGCCTTAATCATTTGGCCAGTTCGCCTGATGCCGGGATGGGCGAGGTCGTGCTGAGACCTCATGTGCCGTTTGCGCATTGATTTCGGGACGAACGGTCTTAGCTGGGGCTGTGACAATTCGTGGGCGATGCCATTTCTGCAATCGAACGTCGAGTATTTGATCTCAGTTTTGGTGAAACCCTGGCTAAAGAATGCTAGAGGTTTTACTCTTCCATCTACCGCTTGTTGTAGGACCGCTCCTGCCGCAGTCGTTGACGCATCTACTACTGATAAATGCGCTAATGCTGTTGGGAATTTCGAAGCAGTGTAGTTAGCAAGTTGTATTTTTATGAGCATGAAAGCTTTCTCTGCGTCATGTGTTCAAGCTACTGCAGTTGATGTGCCTTTTCGCTTGGGCTTTAGTAGGTCATTGATGGGTGCTAAAGTTTCAGCTGTGTGTGGAAGGGACCGGTGATAGTAATTCACCATGCCCAAGAACCTTCGCAAACCATGCATGTTCGCCGGTTTTGGGTAGTCTTTGATAGCTGCGACCTTGCTCGGAAACGGTTTGATGCCTTTTTTGCCGATTTGATAGCCCAGAAATTCGAGGTTTTCCTGGACGATTTTGCACTTTATCATGTTGACGACTAGGCCGTACGTTTGGAGGCGTAATAGCCGTCTTCGGTTTCGCTTGTTATTAACACATCATCTACGTACGCGTATGCATTGTCGATGCCTCTGAGCACCTCGTGCCTGAGCCTTTCGGGTTAATGGTTCAGCTTTCAAGTCACTAGTTTTCTGGTTACTAGTTTTATGAGGTACTTACAATTGCATGGTACCATTTTGCTTAT
>SDVV010009996.1:0-16446 GCA_016164225.1 Gammarus roeselii
GAGTGGTCTCCTGGAGTGGTCTCCTGGAGTGGTCTCCTGGAGTGGTCTCCTGGAGTTTTCTCCTGGAGTGGTCTTCTGGATAAAGATATACCTCGCAAATTGGGATAAGCAATCGTCGTCACTATACTCGATACAGGAGCGCGGCAACTGTCGATCTTTGAGTCTTCCCTCTTCTGCCTCTATATCAGCGAGATTGTAAACACTAGCGACACTTTACCTTAAGTAGTTTTAGCAGATGATACTAGAGTTTATTCGACCGGAAAAAACGCAACGATACCATTGCTAGTATGAATGATGTATTGGTTCCCATTTCAAACCGGTTCACATCCAACAAATACCTTATGTCGGAAAGACACCGGGTCCTGATATATTCAAAGCAGGAAATACCCATTCTTAACACGCAAATCGAAATGAATGGTCAACCAATTCTAAATGGATCTAAAACAAAATTTGTCGAAGTAATGGTAGACCAGCGACTTAGATGACAAGATAAAGTCTCTTTCGTTACCCGGAAATGATCCAAATCGTGTATTTAAAACAAAATTCGGATTTTTCAAACTGCTCATGCGAAAAAAAAAATTATACTGCAGCCTTACTCATCCTTTTCTGATTTATTGAATAAACGTGCACAAGTCTACCCAGTAAACAAACACAAGACCTGTCATTCTTAGTCAGAAGAGTGCTGTTACAACCATCACACGCTATAGTTGAAGTGACCACACCTTGCCTCTTTTGTCTATACAATGTTCTCACACCGTGTCACATTATTAACTTTTGCGCAGCAGTGCTTGTTTCCAAACTTTAAATCAATTAACTTACATTGATAACTTTTGTTTCGAGAGAAAAAAACTTTGAAATTACCTCCGTAACAATACGAATTTGTAAATTCACCGCAACTCGTCAACACATACAACTACTTTTGGAATACATTGCTGCTACAACTTCGAATTCGATTACGATAGATGTTAGGACGAGTAGCAGTTCAGGCCCAGTAGCGAAAAATAAATAGTTACGAATAAAGATTAAGGAAAAGTTTACATGACCATTTTTGGCTCGCCATTTGAACTGTTCAACATTTTAATTGATATTATCCATCAGAAAGCTTTGAACAGATAGTGTACCGCAAAAAAATATAATGAGATTAAATTCCTCGTGGGAATAGAAGTAATTTTTTTTTCGCTACTGTACCTTCAAACGAAAAGATTTTTTTTACCAGTTTCACCTTGTACGTGCAGAAATTCTTGAATTTTATTTCATCGAATTTCCCGTCATCTCGTACCTGCAGAAACTAGTTTTAATTACCAGAGTTCTCTTTCACGACTCATTGGAATGATTCCATCCTGTGATCCGCAGCATGGCATGCCAACTGCAATTAATTTAAACGAGCTTCCATATTCAAAACATTAAGTGGATAAATATTTTTGTATTTCCACCTTCCTAATTAAATGTCAGTTTTAACAGTAATAGGTGATGGCTATGTAAATGTCCGCTGACCTTACCTAATGTTCCTAAAATCATTAGTCCAATTTAACGCTTTTATCAGCCATAGCATGTTGAACAATGGAGGATAGAGAATGTCTTCCAACAATGTCCATAGATTGGCGAGATGATGAGGAAACAATACTCACTAGTCTAAGTTATGAGCAATTCTTAAGAATATCTAAGTAGCAAATGTTTTCTTTAGAACAGCTCACGCTGACCAAGGCTCTATGCATATAATCTGTGTAATCAGATATTTATTTCATTTGTCAACTGGTCATTGAACCTCATTAAATTTCCCTTTAAATCCTTAAAATGACCTCGACTGCACCACCATCCAACATTCGCAACGCTCCGTAAAAGTCAAAAGTTTTTCGCAAGCGATTGGTTCTTTTCGAAAAGAGGGCTCAGGAAGTGGCCTTAGTAGAGTAGATGCAAGATTTAAGAGAACTCGTCGAGTTGCCGTAAGTGCTGGCACTCAATAAGCTGGCTGTTCCCGCAGGTTGCCGCTTGATGGCACCAAGGACATGATGGCGAGCTTTGATTTGATTTTGATTTGAGCCTCATTTCCATCAGAGCCTCAACGTGAGTCATAATAGGCTCCCCCGTAGGGCTCGATGATCATTGATTCCAGTAGGCTCGCACGCGTAAGTGTGCGAGGAAAAAACAAACCAACGCTTGTAACGTTAGAAAAGAAGTGAAAATTTCTGCATCGTCAGACGCACGCTAGTGCGCAAAAGAAAAAACGCTTACTCGAAACGGATCTCAACTTCCAATCCTTTAGAACATAAAGAATGATATGTACGCACCCTAGTGCATACAGGTAGCATCTTCAAGATTAGTACAAGGTCAGTGGCTAGACGGGCAACATCAGCTCCGACAGCAACGCAACACAATATTTGCAGCTACGCGGTTTAGTTGTATAAATACAATTTATTTATTTAGGTAAGATAAAGACTCAGATGCAACGAAACGAATCCTCACCCCCAACCCCTTAGAACCTCATGAGTTTATGTCCATACGTCAGTGAACTCGGATAGTACCGTCGAAATTGGTACAAGGTTCACGGCTACTCGGACAAAGTCAGCTCCGACAGCAACGCAACACAATATTTACAGCTACGCGGCCTATCAGATTGCTAGTACAATTTCTTTATTCAGGCAAGATAATGACTGAGACAAAACGATTCCCCGCCTCCAACCACTAAGAACTCCAAGAATAACACGCACGCGCGACAGTGCGCACAGCCAGTATCGTCGAAATTGGTACAATGTCTATGGCTTCACGGATTAGATAGACTCCAACCGCAACGCGTCACAAGGTTTTATAGCTACGCAGTCCAGGTCAACCCCAGAACCTGCATATAGTCCGTGCACGCGTGAGCGAGCACAGACTGAAGAAAGAATACCCATTCAAAAAATCACAAACACGAACCCTCGCACAAATACTCCAGCGTTATAATATTGTGGATCGTGAAAAAGAAAGTAAGAGCAGGTTTGTCATGGGCAGAAAATTTGCTCAGATTATTGATTTTGCACCGATTGTTCAAGGGGATGAATCCCGGAGGGTGACCCGTGTTCCGGGTCTTCCCGAGCTCCTCGAGTCCCCCGAGACCGCTCGCCTCAGCTCATCTCGGTTTGTCTCGAATAATTTCGGCCAGTTTCGGCTCGTCGCGACCAACTCGACTCGCCTTAACATGTTTCGACTGAACTCGACGCACCTCGACTAGCCTCGATGCGCCCCTTGCCCCCTGCGCCAGCAATCCGCGGACTGCAATGGTTTTTTGTTCTACTCATGCATTTCACAAACATTTTTCTGTGTATGGGTTTTACAGCGCTGGGAGGGGGAGAACAGAGGTTCCAGGATTTAGAGGGGCCTCTAAAGGGTCCCGCAGTTTCTCTAAAGGGCCCTAAAGGGTCTCAAGGGTGTCCCAAGGGGCCCCAGAAAGGTCCAAGTGGACCCCCCCAAATCCACCTGGTCTCCCAAGTTCCCCGGGTTCCCGAAACCCTGGGTCCCCGAGTCCCACGGGTCCCACGAAAACCTCCCCTTTCTTTGTCACCTTGTCTCAACCAGCCTCGATACATATAATAATAACAAATTCAAAATTTACCACCATGAAAAAAGGGCAGAGAAAAAAATAGAGCCCAAGCAAGAAGAAATAATAAAATACTAAAATAAAGTGTTAACGATATATAAAATGTATAATCATCCATCCACCCCAATTTGATTTGAGCCGCATTTCCACCGGAACGGTGTAAATGCTTCAATTTGAGACGCATTTTACGTAGAACGGGGAGAGTATAATGCTTAGTTTTAGGCAGAGTGAGAGCACTCTGACAGTCTGATAAAAATACGTATGTTACGAAGCGATTTTTTATGATCAGAGATTGTCAATTCGAGCGTGTGTAGCTTGGAATAAGGGATCAATCTTCACCGGAGCTCTGACGAGTGTTTGCTCCCAATAGGATGTAATGAGCGAGTAACTCTGCAGAGAAAGCGGAATATTCTTGTGGGGCGTTACCGAACGTGAGGTTGTCCCGCTCACAGCAGCATCTACCACCCCGGCGACAGCTCGGAGCTCTCAGTGCATATAGGGCGGATATCTGAAACTTCTCTCTCGAGCAGTTTTGAAAATTCTCGACTACGTTTAGGGTGGATTAGATTGAGGAAGTAATCTCCACCGGAGCTTTTGTGCGATCCATGTCGGACCCCATATTGGGTGGAAAAGTTGATTTAGGATGTTTCTGTGAATAGAGGTACGCCAAGTAATTTCTTAGGATTCGATAGGATAATGAAGGCCAGGTAGTCTTGCGAGTGGTGTCTAGTGGGGCCAGTATGTTGTCCCCACTGGAGAAATGTGGTAGGCAGATATTTTCTTAGACGGCAAGAGGCGTTCATCAGAAATACTAACAATGTTAGAGATATCGGTTGTCGATAAAACTTCTAGTCTTGAAGTAGTACTGTGGAGAGATTTTCTCTCTTCGAAGAAGAAGCGGAAGTTCTTTAGCCACTACGTTTATGGATTCTACGAGTGCAAAGGAAAGCTCTGATTTCGCTGGCACAGCGTTGTTTGAGATTACAAAGATGCGAGAATAGTTTTGTTCGTTGAATCGCAAACAGCTTCGAAATCCAGGACGCAAACGTATGAAAGTTCTGTATAGTATCTTGCAGGTGCCCTGGTCAGCATCATTATTTCACCGGTGTTACAAAGAGGATCATTCCCGTCAACAACCGGCAGTGAGCATGCGGGAGGCAATGTGTGGCCGCCCCGTAATCTAGCATAGCGAACGGAGTGAGTGAACGGGAGGCTCGCATGAGGTTGCCTTGGCTTTCCGCCCAGTTTTCAGCTTTCATTGGGAATGTTTTATGTTATGAACATTTATATTTATATATTTTTTTACGTTTATTTTATTTAGATACAAGTTTATTTTCCGAATGATAGCCAAATTGGGTATGCTTGGTCACTTACAGTTTGTTTATCCTTCATTTATTCATTATTGATATTAATTGGCTCGTACTTTATACATATGATTATGGGGGCCCCCACTATACAGGTAGGGCACCCATAATTTTTTTTTATATAGATTGTTGTGTATAATCTTGGTCACTCACTGTTAGTTAGTTATATACTTAATCTTTGTGGGTAGGAATATGCTTATACCTCATTTTAGAGGGGGTGGTGTAGGGGCCCACATGGATATAATTTATTTCCTATAAATTTTTGCATGTATGCTTTGTCACCTACTGTTTGATCATTATATATTTATTCACTATTAGTAGGAATATGCTTATGTCTCCTTTTTCTGGAGGGGGTGGGGATAGGGGTCCCCTAGGTAAGAAGTTCATTGCACTTCTGGGAAGTTTTGACGGGTGAGGCTGCTTTCATCTGTTTCTGTATCATGTTTTCAGTATTTACGTGCTTGGATTTGAAATTATATCATGTTTTGTGCGTTTGATTTATTACATTTTCATGTTTGGTTCTGTGATTCCATATATTTTGCATGTAAATCATATGTTTATATCGATATCTAATTATATATAGCTAAATTACAGTCTAGCTTAATATAATCACACGGTGGCCGGATTTTGAGAATGTTAAGCTTTTTTTCTATGTTTATCTCTATTTTGTATGTATTGTTTATATGAATAATATGCACGGTTTATAATTGATCTAGCTCGGTCGTCTTACCGGATCTGTGTTTTGTATGGCCGTCTTATATATTTATATTTGGCTTATTGACTACATATTTTGTGTGTATTATATGTTCATATTATTATCTAAGTATAGACAGAGTATAACAGACTGGCTCGGCGGCTGCTTTGTTGATGCCTGATGACCAGCTTTGGGGATGTTTTGTGTTTTTATATGCGTTTATTTCATATGTATAAAAAATCTTTAGAAATAGTATGGTATAATCGTTAGGTAGTTGGCGGGTTGGTCCTTGTATATGGGGATGTAGAAGTCCCATCACGCGAATCTATCTACCCAATGATGCACCATACACGTTTGAACCCTATACCTCGCTGACACCATGTATAGGCATGTTCCAAATGGAGTGTAATCAAGCGGATGTAGTTTGTTCGGATATTCTTAAATCAATTTTTGTATTACTAGTGTTCGGTATAGACCGGACACGGGGCCCTCAGCGAGGCTATCTGGAACTCATGTAAGCTACATAGATTTGTTGGAAGTTATAATATTGCATTATGCATAGCAATGGACAATTGATAGATGTAGAATTTGTATTGTTTTGGGAATTATGAATGGTTACGTTATACAGTATAAGAATTAGAATATTTCACGTTTGCATCTTCCATATAGTACATTATTTCACGCATAATGTTTGTCAGGTGTAGCATCATTCCATTGTTTCATGTATATTTTATGTCCCGTCACAATTATTAGCATGACTATTATAACTACAGAAGATATGACGTACCCCTGTTTTGGACTGCGTTGGAGAAAAAAATCCAGTAGATTTGTATGTACTAAAGGGTATTCGTGTAGAAGTATTTCACATCAATTATTGTAGATTTTAGTCATGTATACCGATCGCATGTCTTAGTAGCTTGTTCACGTTGGATATTTGATTGGTTATATGCTAGGTTATCTCTTACTACCTAGTTTTTTAAATATTTTTTTGAGGGTATGGTAGATAATGAATCTTCTTATTTTATCATTAGTCGACGGTTTTGGTATGTTTCTTAAATTTTTGTGTGTTCTCTGTAGTAGTAGTAGTAGAGGTACTTTATTTTGCTTTCCACCGGGGCCCCAACGTGAAATTACCGAGAGCACGATGATCTGTCGATTCCGCACACCTTTTTGCGCTAAGTTATGTTAAAGTTCACAATTAATACGCAGGGATGACAGCGGGCTTAGGAACAGAGATCATTCAAACCTCGTTAGTTTTATAAGACTTCGTATATTCCGGTGTGCTTTCCGAAAAGCGATCTTTTTTTTCTGGTATACCGTTTTTGTGAGCAGGCGTTGTAGGTTGCACGGGGGCTCAAAAAGGCTCGTCGGGCTGCTACGAGTGTATTAAAATCCATGAGCAAGTGTTTCACACAAATTGCTGCTTGGTGGCAACAAGTGCATGGTGGTGCGTCCGGTTCCATGTCTACGTGTGTCCCTTGCATAAACGTTTTATGAACTATTGGTCTCTTATATTAGAAAACCTGGAGTTCCACTCTCCCACGGATGGGTTAACGGCAAGCATTTTTTGTCCACTCTGTTGCCAAGAGTCGCTCCATCGTGATTTTATTCGTGAGTTGATGACTGGAAACCAGTCTCGGTAATGCATGGAGATGACTGTCTGAAAATAGAACATTTGGAGAGGCGGTCACTTTTTGTAATGGGGATGGCCAATTCGATTGAGAGCAGCCCTGCAGAAAATACAGAGGCCTCTTGAGGTAGGGTGGTCGCACGTGAGGTCCCTTCGCCCACAGCGGCAGCTCCCACTCCGTCCGGGGTTTGGGAACAGTCAGTGTATATATTGCGGTGCTCAGAGTACTGTTCATAGAGTGGTCGCAAGAATTCTCGGCGGTACGTGTTGGTAGGGTTGTTGCTTTGGGGTACGTTTACAAATCTAAGTTGACCAGCGGTGGGCTGATCATCCACGGTGGTGTATTGATTTGGAGAATTCGATAGGAGAATGAAGGCTTGATTGCCTTGCGACTGATGTTCAGCTCAGCAAGGTCACTGCGTTGGCCACACTAAGGATAGGGTGGGCAAATGTACTTCTTAGCCGCAAAGACTAATTTGTCGAGAATGTTGGTGACGTCGCCGTGTGCTGGGCTATTGATGTAGCTCATAATCTTGAAATAGTACTGTAGCGAGAGTTTGTCTCTCCGGAACGGAAGAGGAAGCTCGTTAGCAAGCACGTTCAGGGATTCGATGGGTGTGGAACGGAACGCACCGGCTGCGATACGAAGGGCGTTATTTACGATGGTGGAGAGAGGTTCAAGGGTGGTTTTGGCTGCTAAACCGTAAACAATTGCTCCATGGTCAATGCGCGAGCGTAATAATGTTCTGAATAACGTCATGCCGTTGTCCATATCGGCTCCGAATTTCAAGGATGTTACAGAGAGGATAAGTCCAGTTGTCTTTTTGCAGAGAGTCTCCAGGGCTGCAAAATGAGGTCGCTATGTGAGTTTAAGGTCCCACACAAGATCGTAACTAGCGGAGTGTTGTTGAGCGTTAGGGTTGGTTTAAGGTGTAAGCCGGGCACGATAGGTAAAGTGCATGCTGTTAGTTTTGGAGGGCGAGAATCGGAACCCGTTTAAGGAGGCCCTGTTTCCGACTAAGTTAAGAAATTTCTGGAGTTCCTGTTCAATTATTAAGAGGCTAGGGTGCCTGTAGCTTATTTGTAAGTCTTCCACGTATAGCGATGAAAGCAATCTTCTGTCGCGCGGGATAATGTCTGCTATCTGCTCGATTTTCATTATAAAAAGTGTGACACTGAGGACGTTTCCATGGGGGACGCCTATTTCTTGCAGATAGGATGGTGACAAGGTGTCGCAGACCTTAACCCTGAAGGTGCGATTTTGCAGGAATTGGTGGATATAGCGTGGTAAGTAGCCTCTCAGCCCTTTGCGGTGGATATCCTTCGTGATGCCATATTGCCAGGTAGTATCGTATGCTTTTTCCAAGTCGAAAAGAATGGAAACCACGGGTTCTCCTCGGACAAATGTCTGTCTAATATTAGATTCCAGTCTTGCAAGGTGGTCCATCGTAGAGTGGCGCTAGCAGCCGTCACACTGGATGCTGTTCAGGCCTGCATGCATATCAAGGTAGTCGACAAGGCGCGTATTTATCTTCTTTCCATGGTCTTGCTGAGGAAGCTGGTAAGAGCGACGAGGCGGTAGTTATGTGGTCGCCGTGAAATTTCCCGGGCTTGGGTATTGGGATATTTGTAGATTCCCGCGATTGATCGGGAAAAAAATGAGTTTGAGTACAGAGTGTTGAACACTTTTAATAAGCGGTCACGGGCGCCATCTGAGAGATTTTTGCTCATGTTGACGTGTACCCGGTCTGGCCCAGGTGAAGTTTCACGTGTATGGTCTAGAGCGCTCTGTAGTTCTTGGGAGGATAAAGGTTTGTTGTAGGCCTCTTCGTTTCTAGGAGTAAAATCAAGATGAACGCTTTCACGCTTCCGTCAGAAGGGATGTTAACAGGTCGCTCGGGTTTTCCCTGAATACGTCGATTTTTTCCCACACCTGGGAGAGAGGGGGCGTTTCGATTGATAGTATTGACTGATTGAGCCCAGCTTTCACGTTTTTTCTCCGCTAGAAGTTTTCGGTTTACAGCCGATGCCCTTTTCCACGCTACTCGGTTCCTGGGGGACTGTGCGCGTCGGTAGGCATGGTATAACTTTTCACGCTTATCTCTTGCTTCTTGCACCTCTCGGCACCACCATGGTTTCGGAAACAAGGTTGAAGGGGCATATTGGGAAATGCTTGCCTCGGCTGCGGCTTGGCACTTTCCGGATAGTTGGTCGACAATTTCGTGTTCCGGAATGTTTTCGGGGATGTTGTCCTATCATTTCACGCGATGTGTGCCGAGTATTCCACCCAGCTTGCTTTCCAGTAGTTGAATCGAAGTTCTTGTGGGGCAGGGTTTCTTAGTTGGTTGGTAAGAAGCGATATGATGGCTGGGTTATGATCGCTGTCGTGTGTTGAAGGCGAAACTCACCAAACGAGTTGGGGTGCCTGAGCGGGGAATCATATGGATAAATCTATGGCAGTTTCACTTTCGGGGGTGATTCGGGTGGGTTGTCCGTCATTGAGAAGAACCAGGTTGTGAGGGCTTATGGCGTTAGCCATTGTCAATCCCCCGGGGTCGGTGCTCACGCATCGCAATGTTTCATGGTAGCTGTTGAAGTCTCTTAGGAGGAGCACTGGTGAGGGCAGTTGGGTTAGCAATTCAGTCAATAGTGCTTCCGAGAGGTCATGGCTTCCTAACGAGTCGATGGATACCACTGTTATTGGCCTTGAGACGCATATCTTTATGGCGATAGCTTGGAGTTCTGTCCTCAGGGGAAGGCGGAGGGGAGGTACACTTTGGTCGATCACAAGTGCCACTACGCCGTGAGCTGTCACGTTGGTGTGGCCTTTGCGGCGGTTTATGCTATATTGGGGGATTCTGAGGGTGGCGGTCTTTCGGAGTTTGATCTCTTGGAACCCAATCACCAAATGTTTATGGGTGACGATTAAGGATAGTAATTCGTCATTCTTATTTCCATGTCCCTGGCAGTTCCACTGGAGTATTTTGGTGTTTATTTTGAAGGCTGTTCGCACTCTGACCTTGATGATCTCGAGTGGTCGCGTGAATTGCTGGAGCAATTGTGGTACTCGCGTTTTTGAGTTTGCCCAGGGGTTCCGGGTTGGGAGTGTTCACGAGAGTGTCTGCCTTCGGTGGAAGGTGGTCTGCTGTGGTTGCTGCGGTCGTGGCTGCGAGTGCGCTTGTGGGAAGACGAGGGTGTGTGTTCTTTGTGTTTGCTTTGTGAGCGAGTACGATCTTCTTCAGTGCTAGCCTTTTTTATCTGTGTGGGTGGTTGTGTGGAGTGAGAGGTTTTTGGGCCAAGTGATGACTGGTTGTGCAGAGGTCTCGCGTATGAGCTCTTCGAGATAAGCGCTATCAGTGAGGCCGTGATCGTTCTCGCTGGTGATGTGTTCGTAAGTCGGATTTGTTGACAGGGGATCTTGTCCCTCGCAGTGTTTTGTCACGAATTTAGCCGTATTTGAGACAAGTGGAGGTAGTTCTGGGTTTTAGTCCTAGCGGGCCGTTATTTGAGTGTTGTTACTGATCTTTTTGCTCAGTGGCGCCTCGATATCGGAGTTTTCCTCATCTCTATGTCTTATCGTTTTTATAGCATTTGTATTCGCTTCCTTGTTCCACCGGAGTCCCAACGCGAAGTAAATGCAAACTCCCCCGTAGGGCGGTGTTTTTATAGTAGCGAGCCTTGCTGTACGGTCGTCTGCGGGGGATGCATTCATCTCGTCATCCTCCTTGTCTTCGCATAAATTATTTCTAGAACTGTGCGTCTCTGGTGCAGGGGAGGTCGCGGGGCTGAGTGAGGAAGCACTGCAGCCAGGTAGGAGTGTTGGGGTCTTGTTACGATGTTGTTCTGATGATGTGTGGATGTCGTCGAAGGAGTTTGGTTGGCTTGTCGATTTGACTGCTTTGGCAAAATTAGGATGATTTGGGCTTGTTTCCATGCAACTCTGCGTTCGTTCTGTGTGATTGTTATTTCTTTTTTGCCCATGTATATTATTTATTTATTATTTACTTCCATGTTCCACCGGAGTCCCAACGCGAATGGTCCATGTATACTTGGTTGGCACTCGCGATCGCCTGCCTCATGGTGGTGGTGGTAGTAGTAGTAGTAGTTGCTTCCATGTTCCACCGGAGTCCCAACTCGAAGTTGAAGCTGACTCCCCTGTAGAGTGGTCTGCCTCATGGTAGCATGAGCAGTAGTATCATTTAGGGTAACGTGCTGTGCAGTCTTTTTTTGTCGTGCTCGCCAGCGCATTTCCTACAATGTTGGGGTGTATGTGGCTGGCAGCATGTGATGACGTGGCTGTATTCAAGGCCTTTTTTGCACTTTAGGGGCCATGTTGAAACTAAGTTTTGGTTCTTCCTTGTTTACCCGGGATTACTATGGACTCCGGTGCGTCATATCCTGGGATGGTAATTTGCTGTGCGGTAGAACTTGCGTTACGTGATATTATCCATGTTGCTTAACGAACTTCGGTAACTCCGTAATCCTCAGCCAGACCTTCAGCGAAAGCACTGAGGTCGGTTGTAGGTGTGTAACGGGATGTGTATATTATTCGTTTGGTATCGTTGAAAGACGGATGTGTTTCAACTGTAACTTTGAGTTCGTTTATGTAGGTAATCTTACGTATAGCGTTACTTTGTTCACGCTCTTCGACGTAGGCCTGGTATTTCTTTCCCTGACGTTGAATTTCTTTCGGTTTTCCTTCAAGTTGTTCGGCGAGTGACTTCATCATTATAAATGGATTAGTTGAAAAGGCAACTTTGCTTGCACTACTTTCTTTGAACGTTATGAGAAAGTGGTTAGGGAATGTTGCCGGTCTTCACTCCTGGGTAGGAGGGTCATTCTGGGAAGAGCGAATCGAGACAACGGCCTCTCGTCGCCCGACCCCGTGATCTATCTGCTATTGGAGGATCGCTCTCTCAGTCTCCTTTTCTGCAAAATCTTCATGTCCGGTAGGGCGTCAGTTAACTTAACAGTAAAAACAGTGTGGTTCTTTGGACCGGCACGACTGGGGATCTTCCAGATTGTCATGGTCGTCTTTGGAGCAGTATGAGCATCTCAGATTACCATTACAGTTTCCGCTCGTGTGTCCGTATTTCTGGCATTTAAAACATCGCATCAGACGTCTCTCGAATGGTGTAACCTTGGTTTTGGTGGTGCAGAAGAGAATGCCTAGGTTTTTAGGTGGAGTAGGGCAGTTGAATTTTAGTATTAGGGCGGTGGTGGTGGTGGTCTCTCATCTTGGTGTGATCTTTGGTGCGATTTTTGCTTCGACAACGCAGTCTTTGTATTGACAGAGTTCAGTGATGTACTCCACTATTTCCTCCTTCAGGATATTTTCAACGTAGATCAAACCGGAGCTTATAGAGAAAGTCTGGTGTGGCACTATTTTGCACAGCTTTTCACAGAGTCTAGTTTTGGAGAAAATTGTGTCACTTTGATGTTCTGAGTCTACTCTGATGGCAAAGCCTTCGCCGCCGCTGGTGGCGACGCTCAGGGCTGAGCGGCCAGTGAAAGAGCCCAGCTCTTTACGCAGAGTGTATTTGGCGTCGAACGTGATTTTCAGGCGTTCGGGAAAGGTGTGACTATTGTTGAACAAGTTGTGTTAATTAAATGGTGTGTATTGCTTTCTCCTTGCAGCCCTTTGAGCTAGGTTGGAGTTTCTGTAGGGTGGAGAGTCGTGGACGTTGTCGTTGGACGTAGAGGATGAGGTACTTGCGTAAGTTGCGGGTTCTTGAGTTTCTTGGTTCTTCAAGAGTTCATGGATATGGAGAAAAGTAGCCTTGACATTACCCTTGAGCCTCGTTAGACGGTCGTCAGTTGCGCTAGGTTCTGCGGCGAAAACTTCTGCTTCTTGGTCAGGGAGGCCGGTCGTTTGGCCTAGTTGACACCTGATTTCATGGACGCTCCCTGTTTAACTTGTCGATTAGGTCGTCTCCCCGGTCATCTTCGGCCGAGGTGGCGCTGGTCATCTTGGAGAGGCTGACGTTTTTGGCAGTTGGAATCTTGGTCTTTCGTCACTTTGGAGGGGTGCTGGTCCCTCCTAGGTGGGGCTTTCTCCTTCCTCCAATTGTACCCCTGGTTAACGTCAGAAGGCTAGGGGGTTCACTCCTAAAGGCCGCTTGACGGCTTCACTGCTTCTAACGTCAACGTTAATTGAACACTTTGCAAGCAAAACAAACGTGCGGTTTAAGGTCCCAGCACAAACTAGGAACCAGCCTGTGATATCAATTAATAAACCGTACGTGAACAAACGCGAATTCCCACATGAAGAGGTTTGCTCTAGATTACTCTATTCATTGGAAGGTGTGGCAGGAGGTGGGGGAGACAGGTTTCCTTTGAATCTTTCGAAAGCCAACCGGTCTGCCAAAAGATCAAGTATCGCACTGATCAAAATTACCTTTCACAAGTTGCATTAAGGAGAAAATAGCCACGTCGAACAAAAACAATGACACCTAAGATCGAGACATGGGAATCTTATCGATAGGGTAACGATCCCTCGGCCACAAATTAGGTCTTGTAATTTCTACATTCTTCGTGCAAACGAACCTGAAGGATCGCCATGGCAATATCGAATGAGCAAGTGAAATGATGTGTACTGAGTTTCAACAACCCTGCACAGGGTAAGTTTATAAACAAAGAGCCAATGTATAAACACGGGTGCTATCGGGGAAACTCATTCAAGAGTTTCCCCAATGGCATGGTGTGGCAAATAAGGAACGTTCTCCGAGGAAGGTCAGCCGCCATTTGACATCAATTATATAAATTATAATGCCAACTGATGCTTCGCAATACAGTCCTAACGATTCAGTTCATCTGCTTTTCTTTGCAAAGAATGATAGTGATAAGAGCCGGTTTGATGTCAACTGAGCAGTAGTTCGTACGGAGGACGAGTCGCGCCTCCAGAGCAAGCTGCAGTATGTTTCCCATTACCGAAATCTATGCTCTCCTTGAAAGAACCCACCGCTGGATCAGCTTAGTCAGTATCAAAAGTATCATCAACAGCGTCGAGCTCCCTAAAGTTACATAATCCGCTCTCTAAACCATCGGCCGTTTCACGGTTTGCAATCTTCAATGTAGTGGTGACCGCACCGGTAGTTACCAGGCTGCTAGAGACGCTACAAGCAATTAGATCACAGATGGGATAATGTATAATTCACTGCATGTCTTAGATATGTGGATAAACTCAAGTACTTATAGACACCTATTAATTGTTCAACGCGATTGTATGTATGCCGACTCACACGGGCCGGCTAAATAAATATTTAGCAGTTTTGATCCAGTGACGACAGCGCTTTTACCACCCATCGAGATTCTGTTGGGTAACCTATCAGTAGTATATATACCGCCTAAAACGGCATTCCAGAGTCATTTTGGTGGGCGGGGTAGGATGCAACGCATGCAACCTTGACTCAACCGGCCCGTACGGGGGTTAGCGCAGAAACGGGGTGGGGGGGGGAGCGGAGGGTACCGGAACTGGTTTGACGCGGAAGAACCGGACAACCGGAATGCTGGAAACGGGTTATATATTTACATAAGGTTATTAGCATTTCAATGCTTGTGGGGATTTTGCAACTTCGTTGCTTTCATAATGCACGTTCACTGCTGTGTTCTCTGAATGTTTTTTATGGGATACTGACAAACATACATTTATAGGATTTTATTGATAATAATTTATAAGTATTATTTTATATTAAAAAGCCTCACTTTCCGGACACCTTCATGATGAATTTTCAACCTCTATATAATTTTCTACGTTGCTCGCTGTTGTTCAATTTTTACATGTGGCATAAAATCAATTAGTTGATTGTTATTTTTTATCCGATTGTTTTGCCCAGTACCCTGCGCTAAGCTTTACTTACTTCTACAGTGTCTCCTACATTCGTTTTTCTATGCTGTGAGATTTCCGATGAGGGAAAATAGATACAATATTTACAGGATGACTGAATCATTCCTAGAGAAGAATCACTTATGAGTATAATGGACTCAATCGATGTTCGATTGGTGGTTCGTAGCGGTGGTGGCTTAAGATATTTTTGTATGTTTTGTTCATTTATCACTACATTTTCTTTTAAAGGATTAGTGTGGTAGGTATGTCTCATAACTCAATTTGCAGCCTTAGTGTGCGGACGGCCCAGCCTGGAGGTAGGATTGCAGGCAAGATTCTGTGTTTCCCATCTATTTATTTCATATGTATATATTATCTATAGGAATAGTATGGATTATTAGTATGATTATTGACGAGTTTAGGTATGTATTGTGGGATGATGCAGCACCTACGTTCGAGAATCTATCTCCCCCATATTGCATTACCCAGTTTTGAAACAGTTATATCAGTATTCCATTGACGCGTTTTTCCTATAGCAAAAATACCTGAACGATATGGATTTACTGTAAGTTAAAATATTATGTTATGTATACTTAGTAATGGTCGATTGATTTAAGTTGAATTTGTATTGTTTCGGAATTTCGATCAGTTATCTCATACAGTTTTAGGCATTTTAGGGTATTTTAGGGTTGAAGCATCCATGTAGCAAGCTATTTCAGGCATAATTGCTAGGTTGTTGCATCATTGTGGTATTTGTATATGTATATACGACACATCTGTTACGATTAATCAGTGGTTACTTTAGTTGAAGAGATGTTGATTCAACCCTGTTTTGGACTGAAGTTGAGACTAATTTTATTAGATTTTGTATGTACTATACCGTATCTACTATAGGTTTCAGTTGTGTCACTTGTATTTCTTGGTATCTTAAACACATTTTTTATTTATTTGGTTAAATGATAGTTCATTCTCATTCATCACGTTTTTAATGTATGTTTTGGGTATGGTAGAAAATCAATCTTCTTGCTTTGTTCATCTCGTGAGTTTTAGTATAGGTCTGTCAGTCAGTTTTGTAGGTTCTCTGTTGAATCTCCATCTTCAATGCAATCTGTTGGTTATATATACAAGGATATATTACGTTCGTGTCTACAATATAGAACATTATTTCAGGTTTAATTTAGTTACATTTTGTTCATTTATAGTGATTTATATATCTTCTTTCATCCTGATACAATATTTGATGTGGTTATTATAGATATAGAACAGACGATTTGTTACAAATTTGGTCTTACTGTTAGGGTATTGTATATTTATTGTACGACTATTCTTCAATATTTAGGAGGAGTTAGACTGTCCCCT
>SDVV010009997.1:0-16446 GCA_016164225.1 Gammarus roeselii
GAAGACAGTCAACTATTGCACACAACTGTCAAAACACAGGAACAAAACCACAAAATCAAATCTGCTATACCTAGCAAAACTTGTACAACACCCCCCCCTCCCAACTCCTCAGCCAAGGCCCTCTTGAAGACACGGGGGGAAATTGCACTGCACCACATCAGAGGACAGACTGTTCCAGACCTGAACACAGCAAAAATAAAAGAACCTGCATTTAATGTCGGTCCAACAGCAAGGAACCACCAGCTTGAAAGAATGACCATGTGTGCCAATACCTTAAGCATGCTCAAACAAAGCAGACAACCCCGAATCCACAGAGCAGTGAAAAATCTTCTAACACTTCACCTGATCCAAAAGCAACAACCTCCCCCTGACCAAAAACAACTGCCTAGCTCTGAGCCTCTCCCCATAGTCCACTCCACTAAGACCTTCTATTTCCCTGGTCCACCGCCTCTGCACCGACTCCATAAGTATCAGATCCCCCAAATATCCCACGTTCCACACACAAGAGCAGTAGTCCAAGATGGGCCTTATATGAGTTATAAACAAAGACACCATGAAAACAGAACTCGTATTGACAGAAGAACTAAGCAGACTGGTTGCCAGAATGGAAGCCTTTCTAACAACACTTTTCACATGGAGGTGAAATTGCAATAGACTGCACCAAATTCAGATCTCTCTGAAAAGAAGACACACCCAGGCAAACTGCTTGCACTTCGCGTGGGAAGCTCAAAGTTTGAAGTTATCAGCAAAAGCCTTCCACTTACAAGCCACTCCCGCTGCAACATGATCAACATAAAGCGGAAACAAGAGCGAGCCCAGCACAGAACCCTGTGGCACTCCACTTGTCACCTCCCGAAAGTCACTGACAACTCCCCCTATGGAAACACATTTGTCTCCCAATCAGAAAACTATGAATCCAATTCAACAATCCACCATGAATACCCACACACCTTAATTTAACCAACAAAACAGAATGATTGACAACATCAAATGCCTTGGAGAAATCCAGAACACCACATCCACCAGATCTCCAACCTCACCATAAGTAAGCAACAGCTGATCCTCCGTGCACCTTCCCACCCTGAATCCAAATTGTCCGCTCAACAAAATACCAGAATCTTCCAGAAAAGACACCACCTGCAACACAATAACTGGCTCCAGCAAATTACAACAAACAGAAGTGAGGCTCACAGGTTGATAATTGAGAGGGTTGCACCTCGCACCAGACTCAAATAAGGGAACAACATGTGATTCCTTCTATGCCCCTGGCAAAATTCCCTGATCCAATGATTTCACAAATATCAAAGACAAGGGCAATGACAGCTGCCATGAACATTGCTTCAAAACACTAGGGTGGATACCATCAGGTCCAGGGGCAGAAGATTAATCTAAATTGTCCAGAACCTGGGAGACTTGACAATCTTATCACACAAATCTTGCCAAATATTCCAGGAAAAATTGATGTGGGAAGGGCTGGCAGGATCAGCATACACAAAAACAGGCAAATAGAGTTCACAAACAGCTGACCCATGTCTCTCTGATCAGCAACAACCTCACCAGATGTACGCTTCAGAGGACCAACAGAAGGAAAGCCCTACTTTCTTCTTCTGATATATGAGTGAAACATCTTGGGAGCAACAGAGAAGTTGTTGGCCAATTCCTGTTCATACAACCACTGGCTGTGACAAGAAAAATTTCTGTGCTCAAAATTAAGCCTAGTGAACTTCCCCAAGGGAACCATCACCTCCTCATGCTGCCTACCAAGCTCCCTCCTCAAAAGCTTGTACTGCACCCAAGCTTGAGATCTACTGATCATCAGCTCCCTCAGAAAGTCCCGCCACCAGCTTGGTAGCAAAGCAGAATCTCGAGTGGGAACAAACCTTTCAACAAGCAAATAGATAAATGACTGAAACAAACTATAATTCACCTCCACAGTGCCGTACAGGAACTCATGCCAGTCAACGTCTGTCAAAGCCACTCTTATACTCTTTACAAGAACACATGACTGATTTAAAACCAGGATCAACTGGAATCTCATCCATCTGAAAACAATTCTCAACCAAGACAGGGGCATGGTGGCACCCTGGGAGAGGAGGCAAAACTGCCACAGATGACACCCGATCTTCCTCTGTAGTCAGCACCAGATCAAGAATGGTGCACAAATCAATTAAATACTTTCCCTCACCCACTGAGTGAGTCCAAGAAGAGCAAGACAATCAAGAAGCTGCAAATCAACTGGGAGCATATAATTATCAAAAATGTCTACAGACCAATCCAACAAAAACAAGTTGTTGGAACAACAACAAGAACAATAACCTCCCTAACAACACAAAAACTTTGTGATTATTAATTAAAAGTCCCGCAAGATTCACTGAGGAATACTGTCTATTTAGAAGAGCGGCAGATTTTGCTCTCCTGGCCTTCATTTCCTCCATGCACTCGGTGAGCAACATAGTGGAAGTTGTTCTTTCCCGTGTAAACTGTCTGGCTGAAGCAGGTGAGCTACAAGGAGCGATTGCTGCGAGGAGCTTGAGGGGACTGGGGGCAATACAAGAGGAGATTTATTTCAAGTCCATGCAGAAGGCTTGGGACCTGCTGCTTGCTGAGGCATGTTTCAATGGATTGTTAAGTGGAGCAGAACAAGTAGGGGTGGTGCCTGAAGGCAGTTTTCAGAAGGGAATCTGGTCTTTGGCTGCACGCTATTGAGGTGTCATCAATCAGCACTCGGCTGTACCCAGACACTCTCCGGTTGTCTTTCGCTCTCCGTCTTGGAGCGGTCATTTGTGAACCGCACACCTATTGGTGCATGGGTTGGGATGATGAGAGGGGTCTGCATGACCTGTCATGCCGCTTCAGTGCTGGTCCTTATCCAAGACACGCAGCTGTGAATGACATTGTGAAGAGGGCTTTGCCAACGCCCAGCATACCATGCTTACTTGAGCCCCTTGGTACTGATAGAGGAGATGGCTGGCACCCAGATGGCATCACTACTTTCCCTTCCCAAATTGGCAAGAGAGTCTGCTGGGACAGCATGTGCGTCAACACATTTGCGGAGAATCACTTTGATAATAGTGCAGTGGATTTGGGATCAGCCACTAGCAAAGCTGAGTGCCGCAAGCAAGTTAAATATAGGGACCTTGCCAGGCGTTTTCAGTCTGAGCATATAGCTAAAGAAACCGCAGGCAGCTACGGAGAGACTACATCCAAGATTATACAAGAGCTAGGCCATCATCTGGTTGAGGCAACAGGAGGACCTAGGGAACCCCTGTGGTTCCGGCAATGTCTGAGCTTGGCAGTGCAGCAGGGGAATACCACGAGCATTTTGTCCTCTGGTAACTTTAGGCAACAGGAGAGGTTTTAGTGGGTGGGAATGTCGTTCCAACCACACACTGTTGTGACTTTTCACTTTATTCCATAGGGGATTTCCTCTACATTGGGATTGTTTATTTGTCAATTGTTGATTTTCATTCAAATGCATATATATATTACTAAATATACCTGAAAATTTTATTACAAGATTGGGCGTGACAGCAGAGTACTATTTTTATGAGGAACAGACTTCTTCTTGTAAACTTCAAAGTCATTTGACCCATAGCTAGCGTCGACGGGGGTGACTCCCTGCGGTCGGAAACACGGGGTAACTTCCGGTACCCCCCTTTTGGGCACCAAAACGTCAGAAATGTCATCGTTTGACTACAGGGCTTGAAAGGGCAGGTCTTTGTTAGTAAGTATCAGCTACTTATAGAAATTTGATATGTGTACAGAATTTATGAAAAATCGCCAAAGCGAAGGTGTGTTTTTCAGGTCCCTGATAATTTTGGTTCGGAAAAATTGACATTCTGCAAACTTTGATGCTGTGTCTAAAGATCCCATTGGATTAGGACCAAATTTTTTGGTGATCCTCAGAATATGATGTAGTTCTTTGAGTAGGAAGGATTTTGGAAAGAACATTAAACTTTTGTAGATATAGACAAATAAACAACTGCGGAGTATTGCTCCAGGTGATAAAACAATGGGGGGTGATTCCCTGCCCCTATTTTGTTAATAAATATCTTTGTTTCACTTCAATGAAAAGTAGTTCAATGCATTTTTTTGCACATATAATGACATCTCAAAGTAAATGACCCACAATAATGACACCACAGCTAATTTCAAAATGCGTGACTAATTTTATAATGACCCAATGTTTATAACACATGGTGTCAAGTCTAGGCCTAAGTGTTAACTTATGTTTAATGCCAAGGAACAATATTTTTCATCAAATTTTCATATCAAGATAACAATACCTAACCTAGCATGACTTGTATCCATGTTAATGCAATAGGTTTGCTACAATTTTTTTTACATGTTATAGCGTATTATTAAAAAGATCATTTTTGCATAATATTTGCTCATTTACTGTAACTTTAGGGTCATAATTAGTCTAGGATGTGGAGAAATGACTTCCAGTCAAGTTAGATCGCAATTATTGAAGAAAAACTTTGTTTCCCGGGCTGAAATCGGGGGAAAAAATCTTTTGACAGTCGGGTATGACGGCCGCAAAAAAAGAGAACATGGCCGCAAAAAAAAGAGCAACTAAGACACCTGTCACAGATGTAATATTTTACTTCATATTTTATTTTAAGCAACTGATATATATATATATATATATACATACTAATATAGGCATGCTCTTTTGATTGGTTCTCTCAAATTTTTAATTTGTGTTTCAATTATTGATAAATGGGGGGTAAGGGAAGTCACCCCGTTCGGCGCGGGTTTATTTAGTTGCTTTGGATTTTTTTTTGGCAACAAAAAAACTTTTGTATTTTTTATTTTTTTGTTTGATTTATTAAATTTTGATTTTACTGATCATAAAATAAACTCAAACTGGTATACAGCTAAGCCTAATACTTCATATTTTCATAAATATAATTATACCTACCTGTATTTAGCTATCAACTTATTAGTGTTTTAGTACTTTCTGTCACAGAATAATGTGATCTAGTCAATTTAAGCCTTCAATGCCTCAAGAGTCAAGGCCCAAAGCAAAAGCTCTTTTAAAAATCTTGAAATTTTGTGGGTCTTCAGATAGAAGTATGGAAAAGCAAGAGAGTGGATATAACTTGTAACTCATCTATGTGAGTGAGTCAGAGTGACAATGACAATTTATTGGCTGTTATATAGCAGCAGAGGTAATTAATGAGACTTCCAATCAACAACTGATGCAATTATTTACATAATCATGAAAAAATATTACCTTTATTCCTTTCATTTTTATTTCATTGCATTTTATTATCTACATAAAAAAAAACGTGTCTTTCTGCCGCTCACATTACTGTTTAGGATTGCAGGCTACATATCAGAAAAGATTTTAACAAGATTGTCATTGTAACAGGAATTGCAAATCCTTGCTAATTGTTTATGTCTTCACTCATGTGTTATGTGTTGGTAGTGATGGCATAATTGGGTCCAAATACTGTGTCTATGCACAAGAAGAGGCCATCTTTTCTCTTGGATTGTTTTGTCCAAACTAATTCAAAATTTGCTGTTCACCCTTGTAGCATTTGTTTTTACACATTTGTGTTGACATCACTGACGACAAGACCTAAAGGAACAGTCCAGAACTGGCGATCGCCACATGGGCTGTTCCTTTTGTACAATCCTTCAGAAGTTGAAAGGTAGTTGGCATTGTAACTCCACAGTGAACATGGATTCTTTGATTTGAAACAACAAGGACAAGCCCATAAGAGGAATGAGCTTTTCTTTCTATACCCATGAAATTTTGAAGACCATACCATGATGTAGTGAGCAATCTCAGTTGTGATAACTGACATACTGTTAGATTTGACAGTGAAGGTAAAATGAGAGGTTATAATTATTGTTTGCATTTATAGGTACCTAAATTTAGTGCGTAGTGCACCTTTTAGCCCACAATCATTGCAAACGAGGACGTAGATGCTTACCTTCTCTCCAAGATTTGTTCTTACAAAAATTGACAACATATTTGATTCTTGATTACCATCAGAAGGTAGTACAGCATTGGATCTATCAAAACCAAAAGCTCTTAGTAAATTATTGAATAATGCTCTCAACCAGCTGTTTAGGATACTCCACATTGCATAGCAGTGTATATCTGCCAAATTGCTTGTCAAGTTTAATACCTGCACTTAGTAAAAAAAATTAATGTAGCATCAACCAGGGTGAATCCCAGGTTATTCCCTGTCAAGTCAATCACAATGCAATTTAGGACCTAACCCTTTCCAATTTTGAAGCAGCTTGGTACAGAAGTAGTAACATATAAGAAACATAAGAATACGCAAATTGATTTTTGACCATTAGCTATATATTTACAAAATCAACATGCTTGAAAAGAAGGAATTTTTAATAATATCTGAAGTTGAATAATATCTAAACAGGTGGTGCTGTGATTTGGACACAAATTGAAAGTGCTTCATAAAACTTTTTTGTCAAGCAAACTTTATGTTGAATCAACAATGAAAAAGTGGCCTGAAAGTCGACCTTTGACCATGAATAATTTTTTTTTCTTCTCAAATACTCATATGTATAAAGCAATGTGACAAATTCTACTTGGGCCTAGCTAAAAGACTTGAGAAATCTTCATAGATGTAAGCCAGTCACTAGGCTATTAGACCTTGTAATTGGAAGATTTATCATTTAAATAGGTCACATAACAGCTCTCAATCAGAGATGGAATGGTCAAGGCGTGAATACATTTGCTTTAGCAACATCTGTAAGTTCAAATTGATGACAATTTATTATCAACATAAACTCTTTTTATTCCTCAGGAATATTGGATACAGAAGATGGATGAACTAAATATAGCCAGGCAACAAATGTGCTGACCCTCTTCATATTCAGGACAGCAGTAGATAATGGACATAGCATTGTTTCCCAAGAAACATTGAAGAAATTACAGATACAGACACTAGGCCGCATCCCCCAGAAAGGGGGGTGGCCGACGGCAAGGCGCACCTCACGCCCTCATACGCTCACACTCACAAAACTTAGCCCTTTTGTGCAATAGGGTCTGGCCGATACCCCCTCATTATACACTCTGGGTCATGAATGTAGTCCAAGGATCAGTCAACAGCAGCAGGGCCCGACAGTTTTCACTGGTTTACCCCCGCCGCGTCATAATGGCCGGGCCCCCCTTACACATGACCATCCCGACAGCGGGATGCCAAGGGCGGGAAAGCACATCAGAGCAGCGTCAACATCAACCATTCACAACCATTCTCCACTCACGCCTGTTCATTGCACGTTCTCTCGCCACCTCCACATTCATGTCTCTTCTTCCCAACGCCTGCTTCACACCATCCATCTACCCAAACTTTGGTCTACCTCTAGGCCTGCGACCACTTGCCTCTGCATTCATCACCCTTTTCACCAATCTCCCTTCATCCATCCTCTCCATGGGCCTGAACTTGTCGTTGGTGATCTGGTCTCTCAGCATTACTCTAGCCATGCTCCTCAAACATTTCATCTCAAAAACATTCAACCTTCTTCTCTTCTCTGCTCTCACCCCCAAAGCCTCAGCTCCGTCGAGCACAGTTGGGACAACAACACTGTTACCGGGGAACATAATGTAATTGTTTACAACCCAAACCATCTGTCTCTGCTTCACTACAATTTTTCACTTCCAAATTGTTCATGAATTAATTAATAATTGTCTCATGTTTTTGTTCACCTAACTTATCATCATTTCTGTTCTTTTCAGAGCCTTTGCCCATTCATTATATTTGCCAGTATTTTTTGTGTGCCCAGACACTTTTTCAGAATAATATCAGCTACTCCTCAGTGTGGGAACTCTCTCACCTAGGTAAGTGCATAGCTAAAGTTTTATGCTTTGCTTGCTCATGGTGGGTGATGTACGGTTTATTTGATGAGTCTTGAATTTCTGTCATTCATTTTATTATCAAACTAATTTAAATGGTCATAGATTCATTACCTTTGATATCCATTTACATTATTGATTAAACCATAAGTGATGGCCTCATTATTTTAAGCCTTTGTTTACTGT
Source organism: Gammarus roeselii (assembly GCA_016164225.1). Lineage (NCBI taxonomy): Eukaryota > Metazoa > Arthropoda > Malacostraca > Amphipoda > Gammaridae > Gammarus > Gammarus roeselii. The sequence goes on from SDVV010009997.1 coordinate 8,024, forward strand.
CAAGTATTCAGTACTTCATTTATGGATCTATGATATATTCAGCTCAGCTTACTATTTTACATCATTTGCATATGATCATCATTATTGATTATTTATTATTTTATTTTATTTGTCTAAATTATAATTGGCTTCCTTAATTTACCAGCATTTCATTAAAGAGTTACCACTTACAGTTTTCTATTGTTTGCTATTATTTCCACAGATATTTTGTGCATTTGTTGCATTTTCTTGAGTTTCCCTGTTTCCCCATTTGCTTTATTTGTGTTAGCATGCACTTGCATGTTGGATTGCATATTTGAAACTTTTATCCATAGTGCTATTCACCCCAGACACCCAGTCTTGCTTCATTGTAAATAGTTATTACATCATGATTAATTGTTCAGTCATCAACTTTGCTAGGAACTTAGAAGTTCCTATGGCTGAGGCTATGTGGGAGTTACTGACTCTAAAAGTTATGTAAATACTGAGTAAATCTGTTAACGTCATTCATACCAGTTTACCAGGTAATTTAATGCTTCTGGTGTCTGGTCTGCTTGCCTATATTTAAGAATGTGTTAGAACTATCCCAATGGTTCCTTCTGGAAAGGATTGACAGGTCAGTTAATCACATATTCATGATTCCCTTTATATTCTCCCTTTCAGCACCCTGTCTTCCACTCAAGACAGCTGATCACCTGCCTGTCCATGCTTTCCTCCCATTTCACACCAAATCCCCTCCAGCATTCAGCCTCAACAATCCTGCCTCATCTCATTGTCTCCCAAGTTTTCAGAGTACATCATTTAATTGCTTTATATTCTTTCATTGTCCTTTATTCTTCCACTTATAATAGAGCCATACTACAGCAATAAAGACAAAGGGCAACGTGTTTGTCCAACTCGCGTGAACCTTGATCAACACAAACTGTTACAACACCCCCATACAGCCCTCTTTTTGCTTCCATCCCCAATGTCCTACAGCTCATTACACTCTTTAGTGCACCCAACACTTTACATCCCTCCTTCACTCGTGCCTTCACTTCAGTTTCCACTAGTTCAGTTTTCTCCACATGAGAGCCCAGATACTTAAAACACTGAACTTCCTGCATGAGCTCTCCATTTAGGGTGACACTAATTTTTCTCACATCGACAGTCCTCGAGCATCTCATTACTTTACTTTTACGGACGTTCACTCAGAGCTTCCTCCTCTCACACACTCTACCAAACTCAAACACTAGCCTACATAGCTTTTCCTTCAAATCCGAAACCAGGGCCGTATCATCAGCAAATAGCAACTGGCTCAACTGCCAACTCAGCCCATTTGCTTCCAACAGTTCCAGGCCACGACCCAGCACACTCGCGTTCACCTCCCTGACCACTCCATCCATATAGAGGTTGAACAGCCAGATAGACATCACGCAGCCTTGTCTCAGTCCCACTTTCACTGTGAACCAATCACTCACCTTGCTCCCCACTCAGACACATGCTTGGCTGTCAGCATAGAAACTCTGCATCGCTTTCAACAGATGTCCGCCCACTCCATACAAATGCAGCACCCTCCACAGCGCTTCCCTGTCAATCCTGTCGTATGCCTTCTGCAGATCCATGAAGGCCCAGAACACATCCTTTCCTTTGGCAAGGTACTTCTCACAGACCTGTCTCACTGCAAAAATCTGATTGGTACACCCTCTACCACTCCTAAAGCCACACTGTTCCTCTCCAATTATGCAGTCCGTACAGTCTCTAATCCTTTCGATCAGCACCCCCCGTACAACTTACCAACCACATATAACAGACTGGTACCTCTTGAGTTGCAGCATTAATTTTTATCTCCTTTGCCCTTATATAGCTAAACAATGCAGGCCCTGTGCCACTCACTCGGTACCACGCCTGCCACAAAACACTAATTCAGTAACCTTACCAACCATTCAACAATCGTTACTCCACCATTCTTCAGACACTTGGTCCTAACGCCATCCACACCAGGAGCTTTCTCATCACGTTCCAGGCCTCCTGCACCTCTTCCCTAGTAATGTCCGCAACAAGTCTTCCTCCCAAAACTAGCATCCAAGCACCACCACCCACAGCAACACTGTCAGCCTCTCTGTCATCGTCGACATTCAACAACTGATCAAAATACTTGGCCAACCTCTTCAGTACATCACCACTTTCCCACAACAACTGGCCGTTTTCATCTTCCACCACTTTTTCCTTTCCGGTCTCTCCCTTCCACCTCTTTCTAGAACATCTTTTTGCTCTCCTCAAAATTCTGGTACAGCCGTCTGCCCCACCTGGCATCAGCATCCCTTTTGCCTCTCCTCACCATCCGCATCACATCATTTCTCCTCTCTTTGTACCTTTCATAAGCCACCTCCAACTTCACCTGCAACCACTCCTCAAACGCTCCTCTTTTCCCTGCCCCCGCCAGTTTGACCTCCTCCTTCCACCATTTGAGGAGGTTTGACCTCCTCCTCCCACACACCTCCTCTGCACATCTCAGCAACGCATCCCTTAACGTCTCCCATTCTTCCTCCAAATCTCTCAGGTCCTGTCCTCTCAAGTTGTCATATTCTTCCTTCAACACCTGCTGGAACTCCTTGGCTCTACTTTTCCCATTCAGTCCACTCACTTTCACTACCTCTCTTCCTCCTCCCACTCATTTGTTGCCCTTCCACTTCTATTCCACTCCTAATCTACTTTCCACCAGCAGATGGTCAGGTACTCCTCCACCCTCCTCTCTCAAGACCGCCTACACCGGCACATCCGACAGCCTCCCCACCACTCTCCTCAATATCAGCACAAAATCCATCATTGCACCATGGGCCATCCTTACCCATGTGTACATGTGAATATCTTGTTTCCTGAACAAACTGTTCCCGACCACCAATTCCTGCTCCATACACAGACCTATCAGGTTTCCTCCACTGTCATTTCTACCAGGAACGCCATACCTTCCTATCACATTCTCCACCACTGCATCTCCAACTTTCACATTTAAGGTCACCCAGTACAACTACATTGAAATGACCTCCAAAACTTTCAATACGCTCACTCAGGTCAGTCTAGAATTGCCCCTCTCCTCTTCACTCCTCTGGCTGCCAGTTCCATAAGCACTCACATATGCCCATCTTTCTACGCCTTACTTAACTTTCACCCACATCAATCTCGAGGACACCTCCTTAAATTTGGTAGCGCTACTAATCAACCGATATATTGTCTCAATATTATTTAAGCAGGGACTAGTCTACAACTATCTAAGCAGAGCAAACAAAGGCTACAAGCATTACCAGTTGAGTGAGAGAAGTGGAGAATCAACTGCATCTGAACTATTTTTTGAAAAATAGATAAACAAAATTTCCAGAGTCTAATTGGAAAAGTTGATCAACTAATAAATCATTGATTTCAAATAGGTGAAGCACTATTCAGAAATGTGAAGTTGATCAAACAAATCAGTTAAGAACGATGGAAAGAACCACAGTGCTACAGTGTCATTCAAAAAGAAGTTGGGAGAACTTTGGCTTATCATAGATTACATTAGACCAGAAACCAGCAAAAAAAAAAAAAATGAAATATTGAGTGATCGAAAATATATTTCAACAGTCAGGGAGAACCTGGAGAGGGCTATTGTGCCACTGTTGGACGCTTGGTGGCAGAGTTGGTGGCGTGTCGGTCTCTCCTCAGAATAGACTTCCTTTGTAAGCTAGAGGTTGTAGGTTTGAGACAACCATGTTCCAAATGAAACATTCTTGCCAGTCTTTCAAGTGGTCAGAGTCCAGCAAATGAATGGCATGGGCAAAAACAAAGGCTATCAGGTGGCAGCTATGCTGAAACCCACTACATACAAACAATCTCAAAATTTAAATCATGAAATTTTTGTCTTAACATATGTTACACAAGCTGGCATCAAGAGTTTCAAGGTATGACCATACATTTTGTGATCAGGAGCAAACTATAAAGTATCTTTAAATTAAATTTTACATTCAATCATCCAATAATTCTTGAATAATTGATAAAATCAGACTGAAAAAGTCTACCTTACTTTGATAATTGGCCAAGATGCCACAATCTTTGAGCATAATCAAGATCAGCCAATTCATCCACATTTATAGTTCATCACCTCTGCACTGACTTTAACAATCCCTAGTCACCAAAGTAACAAGTGTTTGGCACACACTAACGATTATCCATGAGGGGCCTAAGACACCATAAAATCAGGGCAACAGCACACTGTGGTCCTCAACAAATATTTCCCAGCTCAGCTTGCACATGATTTTGAAAATCTGGCAGACCCTAATGGAAGAACTGGAATGGAAGAACTGGAAAGGAAGTAGCGCAAGAGTCAGTAGACAAGGTAACAATTTTATTTACTAGACTGTCAGCAGAAGACACAATGAAGTGCTGTCTTCTTTTAGGGTCACTCAGGGTAATTTGGGGCACACTTTCACATTTTTGGTTGCTGCAGAAAAGGTATTCAAATTATCAAAGTTTCTATGATTGGATCAGAGCATTGTATATCTTTGCTCTAAGATGACGTGTGGTCATGATGTGGATAGAAGTAATTTTGGAAATATTTAATTTCCCAAAAATTGGGTTAAAAAAAGTGACCCAAATAACTCCAGGGTGCTGCGGTTATTCAAGTCACTAATTAAAATTGAATATAAAACATGGTCTATTAACTTTATGTTTATCTGACCTAAACAAAAAATGTAGAGCATGTCTTCCTTGCTGTCTTCATCACATCATTTTGCGAGTCCAGTTGCTAGATTTGTATACCGACTAAACAAATTTTTCTCTAACTTGTTTTTAGTCTGAATTCACTTCCAATGTTTCAACTTGAAACAGTTTTTTAAATATAGTGGTCACTACCTTGTTGATTAGGCCTACACAGCTATATGAATTCTAACCTAGGAACCTGTCTCATTATGTACAATCTTATATTATCTAGGCCAATATCTTACAATATTTCTCAGCCTCTAACACAGAATACTGCCCTCAAGTGCCAACTAATGATGGAGGCAGGATTATTTAAACAATTCTTTTGATATCATACGAGCAGATGTCTTCACTAATTTCAGGCCTCTTCCATGTATTATTCACGTCTCTTTGCATGCAGCTGGCAGTGACATCTCTTCGGAGGGGTTCCGTAACACTCTCGGTTGCAGGTCATCTGGTCCTGAAGATTTGTAAATATTTATTTTGCTGAGTTGTTCCTCTTCTTCGTCAACAAGGAAGTTGATATTTTCCAACGGTTGCACTTCTACAAGCAGTTCGACTTCTGGGATATTATTAATATTCTCATCTGTGAAAACGGTTACAGGTAGTCGTTGAGTTTCTTAGACATGTCGGTATCGGATGATTTTAGATCCCTTGCACTATTCCACAGAGGGCCAATGCTGTCATGAACAACACGTCTCTAATTCAGATGAGCATAGAATCCTGTTGGATTTTGCTTAGCAGATTTAGCAACATTTTTTTCCCTTATTTCTCTTGGCGCTTCGTACTACTCTTTTCATTCTTCTACCAGCTTGCTCATGCGCTTGTTATGACTCCGGTGTTGGATTGGTCTTGTGCATTTGGTACAATGTTTGTAAGCTAGCAATTGCTTTTTGAACTTCTTTATTCAGCCAAGAGAGATTGTTCATCTGTATTTTTCTCTCCGGGATGTATCGCTTGCTAGCTTGCACCACCCTATCTCTAAGATACGCATACATTCATCAGCTGTCATTCCATCGAACTGATACTCGAAGTCTATGTTTGTGATATCGTCCATTAAGTCATCAAAATTAGTTCTTCGAAAATTTGTAGTTATACCTTGCTGATTCTTGCATTTTTTGGTTTGCTGTGATTTGGCATTTAACAGTATGGTAATCACATTTTTTTTGTTTACCTGTTACCAGTTCAACTAGTTGTTCTTCAGTCGATAGAACAAGGTCCAAGATGATAGGTCATCTGGTTGGTTCTTCCACTTACTGTTTCAGGTGGTTATTATTGACGAGTCGTATCAACCTGCCGCCCTGTAATGCAGCTTCCAGTTTTGTCCAATTGCTGTCAAGTAGGTTGAAGTCCCCCATCAAGATACTCTCATGGGATGAAGAAATTATATTGTCCAATTTGAAGGCAAGAACGTCTTCTTCACCTACTGTTATTCTTGAATTTCTGTATACTAGTACAATTTTCAATATTATCCCATCAGAGGGCATAATGTCGACCTGGATTACCTCATAAGATGTTCTTGCTAATGCTCTGCGAAGTATTGGACGAAGGGTTTCTTTGACAAAAAGCACTGACCCTCCTACTCTCTGGCTTGGAGAAGGATTGTCTACACTGATGGTCCTGAGTCCTTGAAGCCCTATTTCTGCCTGGAGATTCCGGTCATTCATGTCCAGCCACGATTCGTTGATTCCAACTATGTCATATATGTTCGTTTTCACAATAGCTTGAAGAAGATCCATCTTGGGCATTAGTGACTGTAAATTCTCCAGTAGAACTTTAATTTTTCCACTTCTATCAGTTTTGGATGACATGTCTTCTGTTGAGCTGTGTCGATAGTAGCTCAGTTCACTACCATAGATGCTTCTGCTGCCTGACCCAAATCTTTTCTCGATTGTTTGCCTCGGTAGCTGCACAAATTCTTGCTCCTGTTTTTGCTCGTTTTGGTCTCATGTTAAATGTTTTCGTTTGTTTCTTGGGAGACGTAATTTTCCGATCCTCTTCCTGCGCTCATCATGGACCGTTTTTCCGCGCGCATTGAGATGCCGTCTATCACGCTGGAATAGTTCAGGTTATCCTTAAAATACAGGTTCAGTCTTTACAAAGCATAGTCCTTCTTTGTCGGCTATCTTTTCCACAGCGCGATTGATGTACTTAATCCTGTCACGTATCTTGTTTTCGACATTCATCATAGGCAAATCCTTGTCTCACATGGAACCCCTATCCATGTGAGACAAGGATCCCATCATTGTGATGGGAAAATCACCACTCTGGTTTTCCTAACCAGACGTCACAGAGGGAGGAGCCGGTAAGTAACTGGGCCTGAATAGAGAGAATTTAATATAAATTGAGCACGGCCTCAGCCCCCTCATAATTTAGATCAAATAGTGGCTTTTTAGGTACTTTAGTTAGGTTTCAAAGGTTAACACTGTGCACTTAATAATTTCTCATTGGAGCCTTAATATGTATGAACAAATTTGACAGCAAATTTTTGTGACAACACTGGTAAATTCTAACAGCAATAAAACAATAACACTAATAGCAATCACTAATAATCACACTGCCACTAATAACAGTTTCACCAATGGAGAGAAATTTATATAGCACTTTATATCAACAGAATTTTTACGTATGATTTTATTTTTCTTTCGACACTAGTTTTTCTTCCTACTGAGAGCTAGGGAAACACGTTAGGTCGCGGTGGTGCTTAGAGGCAGACTGCAGTGGTGCTTAGAGGCAGAAATTGTTGAAACAAATTATTTAATTTTTGACCCAAATAATCCCGTGCCCCAAATAACCCAGGGCGACCCTATTGCCTTCCAAAGGCTTCCATGTCTGTACGCACTGCTATTGATTCTGTGGGAGGTGAGCCTGGTGAGGTACAAGCTTAGGGTGAACTTCTTTGAGCTTCTATATTTCTTTTTTGTTGGTCCTCCTCTATGGGTTCCTTCTTCTTTTGCCCCAATATGTTAGTCTGAGTGCATTGTGTTCAAGACCTATGTCAAGCTCTTTCTTTTTGTTCACATTATTTTTTTTACTCACGCTATCATGTCATCCTCTCTGTGTGATTGACAGATGAGGTTTTTCCAAGTGCATTTCTTCTATAAAATCAAGCAGTCTACTTCTGTTTCGGTTAATTTGTTACCCCAAAATACAAATGAATGTGACTATTGAAACAATGACATCCCCTATCAGGGACACTTCTTCCCTTGTTAACTGTTCCATACCTGTGATAGCTCAAAATTAACCCTTGTTTCCTATTTGACGGTGAATTTTACCCTCCACCGTCATTTACAGTTTACAATACTAGCAGAACCATCGTCTATTACTTCCCCCTATGGTTTTCTGCCTTACCTCCCGGGAGTATTGCTTCTACGTCACATCTTCCGGTAGATGAAAAACGGGTCTCTTTCCTCCATATCTTTAGATGTTGGGTGATAATAATATAATTAATTAAAATATGAAACTAGTTTGGTAATTTGATTAATAATTGAATAATGAGCAATCAGGTAATTAATTACTGTATGAGCTCAAGTGAGCCAAAGGAATGCTAAGTTAGACTTCCTTTATCAAGGCCTTATTAGTATTGACTCCAATTTATAAGAAGGTAGGTGTATGATGCCGCACCAATAACATGAACAGGGAACAATAAAAGAGACAATGCAGTTTTCTGTGATAATATTCCCTTGACTTAACTTCAGGCTGTGCTGGGATAATATAGAAGGGGAAAGAAGAAG
>SDVV010009998.1:0-16446 GCA_016164225.1 Gammarus roeselii
CCTCTCCAATTGCGCAGTCCGTACAGTCTTTAATCCTTTTGATCAGCACTCTCCCGTACAACTTACCAACAACACATAACAGGCTAATACCTCTCGAGTTGCAGCATTCATTTTTATCTCCTTTGCCCTTATATAGCGGAACAATGCAGGCACTGCGCCACTCACTCGGTACCACGCCTGCCGCAAAACACAAGTTCAGTAACCTCACCAACCATTCGACAATCGTTACTCCACCCTTCTTCAGGCACTCGGTCGCAACTCCATCCAAACCAGGGGCTTTCCCTGCTTTCATCGCGTCCACCGCCTCCTGTACCTCTTCCCTGGTAATGTCCGCAGTAAGTCTTTCTCCCAAAACTGGCCCAACAACGCACATCCCAAAACTGGCACAACAACGCACATTCCGCGGAGGGGGGGGGCTCGGCCATTATGACGCGGCGGGGGTAAACCAGTGAAAACTGTCGGGCCTTGCTGCTGACGACGGTTACTCGGTTCATTCGGGACCCAGAGTGTAAGTTGAGGGGCTGCTGGCCGGACCCTTTAGCACAAAAGGGCTAAGTTGTGTGAGAGTGAGCGTGTGAGGGTGTGAGTTGCGCCTTGCCGTCGGCCACCCCCCTTTCTGGGGGATGCGGCCTGGTGTCTGTATCTGTATAACTTCAGGACACCTCCTTCCACTCGGTAACGCTACTTGTCATCGAACACTCTATATCAACCCCACACCTTCTCGTGTCCAACCTTCCTCCACGCCCGACTTTCTTCCAATTACCACTCCAAACGCACCTTGACCTTTACCTTTCAACTTCGTCTCACTCAGCGCCAACACATCAAAATTTTACCCCCAGAAATATCTCTCTAATCTCTCTCCACTTTGCTTCATTCGTACCACAACAACGCACATTCCGCGACCTCAACGATAGGGTTCGCTCGTCTTGCCGTCCTTGAAGGATGATTTTACCGAGGAGGGGATTCCTAGCCACCTAGCTCCGCCCCTATTAGTCGCCTCCTACGATATGCAGGGGCTTCGGTAGCACGATTCTAACTCCTCGGTTGCAGGGCTCTCCTTGCCGTCTACCGGGAAGAGTAAAGCATTGCCTTCTACCGGGAAGAGTAAAGCATTTATATGATAAATCGCATACGATATCATCACTAAAAACTTCCATTGGACTTGCAGTAGCTAACTGAGAGCCTGAAAAAGTTTGGAATGACGATTGTCGAGTGGGTGGTGAGACTACTGAACCTGTGATTTGTGTCTGGCGCGGTACCGATTGAGCGACGCAGTGCTTGTACTGTTCCGCTTTATATAGATAAATGAGATAAAATGAATGCTGCAACTTGGGAGGTATCAGTTTGTTATGTGTTGTCGGGAAGTTGTACGGGACTACGTTGATGAAAAGGATTAGCGACTGTATTGATGGTGCAATTGGCGAGGAACAATGTGGCATCAGAAGTGGTAGATGGTGTGCCGATCAGATTTTGTGCAGCAAGACAAATCTGCGATAAGTAACTTGCGAAAAGAAAGGATGTCTTCTAGGCCTTTATGGATCTGGAAAAGGCCTAAGACAGGGTTGACAGAGAAGCGCTGTGGAGTGTGTTGCGTTTGTATGGAGCGGGCGGATATTTGTTGAAACCGGTTCAAAGTTTCCATATTAGCGGCAGAGCTTGCAGAGAAGGGAGCGAGATGAGTGCTTGGTTCACAGTGAAAGTTGAACTGTGGTAGGGTTGCAATATGTCTCTCTGGCTGTTTAATCTGTACATGGATGGAGTGGTCAAGGAGTTGAACGCGAGTGTAAAGGGTCGTGGCTTAGTGCTGTTGGAAGCTAGTGGATGGAGTTGGCAGTTGAGACAGTTACTGTTTCGGATGATACGACAATGGTGGCAGATTCGGAGGGAATGCTGTGAAGGCTAGTGTCGGAGTTTGGCAGAGTGTGTGTGAGGAGGAAGTTTCGCGTTAACATGGGTTAAAGTATGTAATGAGATATTCGAGGATTTTCTGTACGAGCAGAATTAGTGTCATCTTGAATGGAGAGTTATTGTTCGAGGAAAGTCTATGCGAGCAGAATTAGTTTCCTCCTAAATGGAAATTTATTGGAGGAAGGATAGTCTTTTAAGTACCTGGCCTCCCATGTGGTATAGACTAACTAGTGGAAACTGAGATGAAGTCACGAGTGAAGGAAGGGAGTTGAATGTTGGGTGCCCTCAAGCGTAGCTTGAGGGTAGCGAGATAGCGTGCAATGGTCAGGCATGAGTAGAGAATGCTTGTGAATGGATGATTTTTTTTTCACACTACCCTGATGTGCTTTCTTGCCCTTGGCGTCTTGCTGAGAATCGGAAAAGTCGTGGGGCGGGGACTAGGTCGCTATGACGCAGCAGGATTAAACCAGCCACACTGTCGTGCCCTGCTGCTGACACTGACCTCGGGCCGCACTCGTGACGCAGTGTTGCGGGGTTTCCGGCCGAACCCTTTAACGCAAAAGGGCCAAGTTGTGTGAGTGTATGAGAGGAGTGTGAGGTGCGCCCTGTCGATGATCACCCCCCCCCCTTCTTGCGGGATTTGGCGTATTGTTTGTATCTGTAGGTTAATGCCTTTGATACTAGTTATATTAGTTCGGTGCCAGGAGAACACTGACTTTAGTGCACTAGAAAACCTTGGCACGCTTGTCTAATTTTACTTGCCTTTGCTCTGTCCTCAGGTGTGCTTGATCAAGGAAGCGCTGGCTGGCGTGTGTCGTGAGTTCCTGCCCCGCATCGTGCTGTACATGCAGCACGCGCAGCAGCTGCACCCTGCTGCCACCAGGCTGCTCGACACCATCACAAGGTCTGTGTTAAAGGTCGTACAAATGTATGCATGTGAACATGAATGGCAGACAGTTCCTGCTATGTGATGCCCATGAACATGAGTGGCAGACAGTTACTGCTCTGTGATGCGCTTGAACATGAGTGGTAGACAGTTACTACTATGTAAGGACACTACCATGCGCCTGTCGCACACACTTTCTGCTTTAGACTGTGTATTCCAGACAGTGGCAGCATTTACCGGAAGATCTTTCGAGTAAGTCACCAATCGTCATTCCAAGGGGTGAGTGGCTGAAATGACGTTATTAACTTAAGGTAACTGGAGTGAAAGCACGAGCCTCCCACTGAGATAAAACCCGCAACCTCTTCGTGGCGAGTCTGTCACTGATGCCATTTCGCTACTTTTCGATCAGGGCCCACACACATATCGCTGTTCTTCAACTGGCTTGATGCTTGTTCTGCGTAGATAAGGTATAGAGGAGAGCCGATGTTATGTTCAATGGCACCTAAAGAAGTCTTTTGCTATATTCTTTATAATCACTCTTGATACGAATAGTTGGTTTCTTTACTCGTAAGACTCGTAAGAGCCATATGGTTTTGCATTGCGCTTCTGGTTTAGTTCGAATGAACCCTGAAGAGAAAACATTACTGACTCGTTTTTACGAGAGAATCTTGATAACATCCGTTGAATGTAGTTTTCGACCGATTTAGACCTTAGTGTCTTCTAACCTTACTCGGGAATCTCGAAGCTTTCAAGTTCCTCGACTGTCTTCGAGCTTTTAGGAAGAAGAAACTTTTGTCCGCTAGGCGGCGCGTGGCGTCTTGCGCCTGTTGGTCTAAATGTCTTCCAGGTACTGCGCGCTCAGCCGTCTGCCGGCTGAACCCCCTCCCCCCCCCTTCCTTCCTACATAAGCGTAAGCTGGCCTGCCCCATCATTTATTCGTCGCTCTGTCTTCGGACGCAGAGCCTGCAGAACTCTGACGTTCTGCAGACAACCCTCAGAAACCGCCTCGCGCACTGGACCAAGGCCACGCCCTTGGTCAAACGCATTATCGCCACAGGCCTCTCCTGGAAATGGGCGCCACCATCCCCCCCCACTCCATTATACGGACTCCTACCGACAACGCGAGGATGTTCTAGAACTCCTCGTATTGGAATTTATGCGCAAAGGCATAGTCAAGGCGGTTCCCAGACAGCCGGCTTTTGTATCTCGCATCTTAACGGTCCCCAAGGCCTCGGGAGGAGATCGCCTGGTGATCGACCTCTCCGACCTCAACAAATACAACCCGGTATCCGCTTTCCGCATGTCCCACCCGCAGCGCATACGGGCGGTGCTAAACCTCCTCTCTCTGGTTCACCAAGTTGGTTATCAAGGACGCCTTCCCACACATCCCGATTCATCCCAGGTTCCAAAAGTTCCTAGCCTTCAAACTACGAGTCCAACTGTTTTTATTTTTGGCCCTCCTATTCGGTGTCAACTTGGGACCAAAAATCTTTACAACGGTCGCGAAGCTGCCCCTGCGTTTATTCCACCAGCAAGGGATAGATGCGGCCTTCTACATCGACGACTGGCTACTCTGGGCATCGACTGCTCTTCACTGCCGGCGCAACACCCAGACCTGCGACCTTCTCCTCAAACTAGGCTTCCGCGTCCACACATGGAAATCTGTTCTAAAACCTACCCAAGTAGATCGGCTTCTTGGGGGTAACATTCAACGGCGCTCCCGGGTCTATCGTCTCAGCCTTACAACACATCTACCGTTACAAGGACATGACCACGTGGATACTTCCCCGCGGAACCCTCTCGCGCCGACAGCATCAGAGTTTCCTCGGCATAATAAATTTCCTCACACCTTACTTACGCCATGCTCGCCACTTCTTCAACCTCTCCCACAAACCCTGCCGTCTCAACAATCCCTAACACCAGGCACCTCAGCAGTGGCGCGACGAGATCTTTCTTCATACCACCATCCCGTTCGTAATGCCTCCCCCGGCGAACCTCCTGTGGACGGATGCATCGAATGATGAGCGGGGCGCGTATGCGGCAGCGACCAGCATGCTTACGGCCGCTTGTCTCCCTGGGAACGCAAACTCCATATTACGGCAAAGGAATCGCTGGCCATCATACACGCGCTGGGCGCACGAGCTCATTGGCACCACACCACAGTCCGCGTGATGTCCGACAACAGAGCGGCAGTGGCAATGGTGAACCACTTGGGCTCCAGCATGGCCCCGGCGCTGCAGAAGTTCGTAGCACAGCCCCTACAGATCCTCCAACGCCACCACCTCTCCCTCCTTGCGACCTACCTTCCCGGTTCGCAGAACATTTGGACCGATCAGCTCTCACGTCTCCTACCGGTAGAAACGAAATGGGCGCTGTCCCCTCAGTGCTTCTCCCACCTCTGCCCTGCGCGGGACCATGCACATCGACCTCTTTACGCATCCGGGGAACCACAAGCTCCCACTATTTGCAGCTCTGTTTCCTCACCCGCGAGTGGCTTAAGTGGATTCTCTCCAATGCGACTGGAATCAGTGGAAGAAAATATACCTCTTCCCTCCATACAACCTGATTCCGTAAGTGCTGCACGAACTCGAGACGTACCGCTGCAGCGGCCCTCTCGTGGTCCCCGACCACCCCAACTCACTGTGGTGGCCCACAGTGTCGAGGGCGAACTCTCGTTCGCCCACGACGTGTCCCAGCGTTTCGAAGGCAGGGAGGTCCCTCTAACATCACGACCCTTCTCGCGTTATCTCGCCTTAAATTTAAAAAAACGGTGCTCTCGATCAAATTCAATATCTCGCTGGCGGACGCCTTGGTTAGCACGCACAGGCAGTCCACACAACGCCAATACCAAAGCGTCTAGACTTGTTTCCAAACGTATTTACGCGACACGCAGGCGCAGTCCATCAACCAGTCCACCCTCTTGACGTTCCTGCTCCACGCCGGCTAGCAGAAGTGGCTCGATCCTTGTACGGTCCTGGTCTACAGGAATGCGCTTCACCTGCCCCTCTTACATGGCGTTGGCGTCACGACCCGTTGGGCAATCTTTCATGAACTGGCTCTGGCCCAGTATCACGAGAATCAGCCACAACGACCTTTCGTACCGCAGTGGAAGCTCTAGCCGGTGCTCGACATGCTCGCCTCTCCTCGCTTCAATACTCAGATGATGTCAGTTTTGACGCTCTTTCAGAACAGGCAACAGGGTCTCTGAACTTGCAGCCATGTCACGCACGGGACTACATTTCTCCACGAACCCTCCATGCGCGCTCATCCTGACCGCCGACAAGTTCCTGTACAAAAACCAGACCCTCGTTCACACACCACCGCTCATCTCTATCGCCTCACTGCTGCCGGATGGCCGGGCACACGGCTTGTGCCCTATGACCGCTTTCAAAGCCTACATAGCACGATGTCCATCGCACAAGGAGTTTTTGTTCATCCATCTTACTTCCGGCAAGCTCACGATTTCCGCAAGTATGCCTCGTCTTTCGCTTGGACGCGTGGAGTCCCGCTTCAAAACATCATATTCAAAGCGTTTTGGAGGTCGCCCCACATACTCGTGCAGAAATACCTCTTCACAGTAGAGAAGCCTAACCAACCTTGAGTCTCCTTGGGGACCAGGTTGATAGTCCTTCTCGCCTCATACGTTTCGGACACCGCATCAGCTGCGGCCAGCACCTCCTCTAAGTAGCATAGAGTACGTTCTTTATTATCTTACAAAGGCGTGCGGCGACACTCCACGCAAAGCCTTCAGATTACGGATTACGAAATATGTATTCCCTTTATCCTACTTGCAGTACAACTCTGTTACCATAGGAGCTAGCTATTGTACACATTGTTGGTACTGGTATATTTAGAATTTATTGCCATCTGGACGGTTCACCCACCTTCTGTGGATGGCAATATGTATTGATTACGTAACTACACTTTGGTTACTCATGCTCACGGCCCGCACATTGTTTTGGGACGTGTCGAGCAAGTATGTTCACTGCCGTTGCCGCAACGCCATGTATGTGATTTTCCATACTTTAATATTATTTGATCCCTCATGTTCAGGGCCCGCATATTAGTTTGCCACTAGGACATGGCTTTCCGCTGTTGTCGAACAATTTTTGTATTCGCCAACATCTGAAGCAATTACCACCATTTATACAAATGTGTTATCATTTCCCTACACGGCAAACGCTTCTTTGGGAATACCGAGTTTAGGATGCAGCCGATTCATCCAACTTCTGAGCCGATTCATCCAACTTTTGCGCCACATGATGGTATTTTATATGCAAAACTATATGGCTCTTACGATTGGAAGAGAATATAACTTGTTATCTCGATTCCTTCGATAAAAAGCTATTTTTCTGAAATGCGTAAGAGCCTCATCCTAACTACGCTCCAACGTCTCCTTACGGGAAGTAACTTCGCTAGACCTCATGAATGATGGGGCAGGCTAGCTCACGCTTATATAGGAAGGAAGGTGGTTCTGGGTTCAGCCGGCAGACGGCCTAGCGTGTTCCGGTACCTGGAAGACATTTAGACCGATCGGCGCAGACGATCGGCGCAAGACGGACAAAAGTTTATGTTTCCTAAAAACTCAAGGACAGTCGAGAAACTTAGAAGTTTCGAGATTCCCGAGTAAGGTTAAAAGACACGAAGGTCTAAATAGGTCGAAAACTACGTTCAATGGATGTTATCAAGATTCTCTCGTAAAAAAACGTCTCTGTAATGTTTTCTCTTCAGGATTCATTCGAACTAAACCAGAAGCGTAATGCAAAACCATATGGCTCTTTCTCATTATAGAGAAATAGCTTTTTATCGAGAGAATCGTGATAACAAAAGTTATAACTTGATCGTTTCCTTTGCGACTTGTATAAAGTGTCTATAGTGAATCTCGACAATTATCATTGTTTTTTTAATTATATTGATGAGCTGCACATTGTTATATTCTATCGTATAATTAAATTGTTTGTTGCTCTTGAACAACTGTTCGATCAGCAGTTGCTGCCTAGCGACCAAAGTTTTTACCGAAGTGTATGCTACGCCGTCTCTTCCAGGACCCCTTGCAGCATCCAGCTGCTCCTAGACACTTTGTTTCCTGCGTATGTCGGAGTACAGCTGTGCGAGGCCACCATCCACGACGTCTCATCGGTACCCGACACGACGGATGGTAGCGCACTCGACGGTCGGGATCCTCAGAGTTCTTGGAATGAGCTTCCGTCGATGGGTGATGGTGCTGCGGGAAGCTTCAGCGCCTCTGGCAGCAGCCGTAGGCGCTGCCAACACTGCATTCTTCTGGCGGGGGGTGGGTCGAGCTTCCTGAACAATATTCGTCAGTTCTTCAGTCACGTGCACCAGTACGGCAGCGTAGAGGCGCGCAACAGACTACGACCCAACATGCCGTCTCATATGCGCGAAACGTGCCTCCTGAACCTGCCTCACGTCACCACCTGCCCCGCCTTGCTACACTCGCTGCTCGTCACTAGTGGTGGGCTGCAGGACCTGTTCGCCATGGTGACGGAGGCTGGACAGCACCACAGCTCCACGCGCTACATGTACGCCACGGCCGCGCTTCATGCACTCGCGCACACGCTGCAAGTCGCTGCCAACGTCACGCTCAAGAAGGGTTGTGTGCTCTGCCTCCTGAAACCCGCGCAAGAAACGGTTGAGTCAGAAAAGAAGCACTCGACCCTAGAAGTTGACCTATCCCCAAACCTTAAAATGCAGGAAGGTAGTTTTAGCCGCCGCCTTTGTTCGGCGAGGGCCAGCGTTGATGTCCCTGCGCTAAAGAAGAGCAAAAACGCTTGCTGCCACCCGACCAAATGTGTGTGGGCTGGGAAGCCCAATAAGGATTTGAAGCTTCTCTCAACTCAAGAAACCGAGATGGATTCTTGGTCGGAGAGCTTTCTTCGAGACAAGCGGGAAGATAAGGACAATGAACACATAAAAAACGAAGAAACTGAACAGTCGTGTTTAAAGAAAGAACTAGGTGGTAATGTAGAGCAGTGCGGATCCGCTATAGCTAATACTGACAATGGAACATGTGACAGCCGCACTGACGCCTGCAGTGAAGCCAGCGAAGAGGAGGACGCTGTGTGGGCCCACCGGTCTGTGCTTTGCGAGTCTAGCGGCGTTTGGGCGGCTATGTTGGCAAGTGGTGGGGAGTGGCGAGAGGCTGCGAGCGGGGAGGTTCGAGTAGCAGGCGTCAGTCTTCCCTGTCTACGCGCCGTGGTGCACCACCTGTACGGCTGCCACTGCGCCGCCCTCACCGGCCTGTCCCTACAGGAAGCCGTGCAGCTGCTGCACACTTGCCACATGTACGGCCTGGCGGATCTGCAGCAGTTCGCGGCGCGTCAGATTGTTAACTGCTGCACCTCAGGCTCTGACGTGCTGCTCGTGTACTCGAGCAGCGTGGGCCGCGTGCAGGAGGACATCATCACGGCGGTGCTGGCGCAGCTCATCGGTTGTGGCACCGTGCACACGTGGCGTAGGGCAGAGTGGCTGCACACCGTCGCCTCGTCACCACACGGCGCTGACCTGCTGCACAATCTCTTCACCATCCTGTACGGTGCCCTAGATAAGCAGAGCCAGGTGTGTACCTGCGACCATTCGCAGAGCCTCTACATGGCTGCTGATGCAGTTTACAGTAAGCTCATCTAACACGAGTGGGCTGTTAGAAGCTAAAGTAGAATTTTTCTGTCTGTTAATGTAAGCTGTATCGAAATTATTTGGAGCTACATCGTGATCACGTCCCCTTAATGACCTACGCCCGGTTTAACTTTCGGCCGTCATGAACGCTGTCGTGCTGTCTAATCTATTAGCCTACGTTTGTTATTAGATACACTTCTCTATAATGTGTATTGTTGTTGCACGTTGGTTTCGTAGTGAACGTGTCGGTTTGATATCTCGATTCGTAATTTTGTTAGCTAAACTCTAATGCTCTTCAAAGCGCATATTTATATTGCTAAGATTGTTTGCCGTCGATTATAAATACTTGAGGTGACAATGCTCGTGGTAATCCTTTTTTATTTGCATCAAAACAATTTCCACCTATAATGACTTGTGTCCTGCCAATAGCGTGGTCTTCCTTACCTGCTTTTCTCACACTCTCTACCTTGAGTGAAAGAAGCAGTTTGTCTACTCCGTCTAGTTATCTCTGTTACCGATACACTAACACCACCTCAAATGATTAGCAGTGAACTACAGTCGAGTGAAGGAAGCAGTGTGTCTACTCTGTCTAGTTATCTCTGTTACCGACGTTACACCACCTAAAATGATGAGCCCTGAACTAGAGTGGAGTGAAGGAAGCAGTGTGTCTACTCCGTCTAGTTATCTCGGTTACCGACACACTTACACCACCTAAACTGATGAGCCCTGAACTACAGTCGTGTTAGGCTGTTGTGATGAAACAGCAAACATCCTAGCATTAATTAGATCATGTGTTGCTATATGAAGTATGCCTAAATTGTGTCGTCAGACGATGCCATTATTAACGAACTCGAGCCAATCCGAATTGGGTCTTTTTGTATACTACAGACAAGTCATAGTGTATTTTCGATCAAGTTCCCATCGAGAAATCTCATTTCAAAGCATCAACCGAATGGCGACGGGTCAACTTGACGTCACCCTCGACCACGCCAGTGCTGGTTGCCTTTTCATTGGGGGAATAGCCTCCCATTTCTTGACCCGGGGGTTTCTGCTGCTCTCCACACTGGCGGGTCATCGCGGCCTTCCGACGGATTACCCGCTCATGACCCGAGGATTGAGATCCTGCTATTGAGGCTTTCATTTCTTGGCCCCGGGGTTTCTGCTGTACTCCACACTGGCGGGTCATCGCGGCCTTCCGACAAATTTCCCGCTCATGACCCGAGGATTGAGATCCTGCTATTGAGGCTTCCATTTCTTGGCCACGGGGTTTCTGCTGTACTCCACACTGGCGGGTCATCGCGGCCTTCCGACAAATTTCCCGCTCATGACCCGAGGATTGAGATCCTGCTATTGAGGCTTCCATTTCTTGGCCACGGGGTTTCTGCTGTACTCCACACTGGCGGGTCATCGCGGCCTTCCGACAAATTTCCCGCTCATGACCCGAGGATTGAGATCCTGCTATTGAGGCTTCCATTTCTTGGCCACGGGGTTTCTGCTGTACTCCACACTGGCGGGTCATCGCGGCCTTCCGACAAATTTCCCGCTCATGACCCGAGGATTGAGATCCTGCTATTGAGGCTTCCATTTCTTGGCCACGGGGTTTCTGCTGTACTCCACACTGGCGGGTCATCGCGGCCTTCCGACGGATTACCCGCTTATGACCCGAGGATTGAGATCCTGCTATGGAGGCTTCCATTTAGGACCTAGGGTATGTTCTACGACACCTTGAAGCCCGCCTATTGTGTGTCGATGGCCGATTGGCCGGGGGGTTGCTGGGCTGGGCCGCTGGTGGCGTTTAATGTGCTACGCTGAAATAAAACATAATTTGAGTTGTAAATGACGAGCATTCTTTCAATCTTGAGTCAAGTTCGCCTTGCGTACTTGGTCATCGGGCTTGTAAATTCCACTACCACAGAACTTATGTGGGCCTCAGTGCAACTCGTTGTTATCTAGTTGTATTAACTATTTTCATACATTTAGTATAGTTTTTCATGCGTAAAAGTGGTTGCAAATTGAGCCTATCTGGCTTTCACGCCCATTCGTGTGTTGCTAACAGGAATGTTTTTTGGTTCTAAGAGAAACATCTCACTACGGCTCTGTGTGTATGTCATAGCTAGGTAGTAGCCGTAACATTGTTATTGATAGTCGTCATGCGAAACAGATTAGTACTTTTTCCCTTTCTCTGCATCATAAAAGATGTCATTAGACTTGGATGTTGACTCGCAACGTTAATGCGTGATATTTGTATATGCTCTTCTCGATTGTTATTATTTATACCTTCACGTTTTTTTTGCTCGCTTAGTTGCTGCACTATATTTAAGTAAACGTCAAGAACTTGATAAGTTATTCATAACTGTGATGTTTGTAGCATAAGCTAGCTAATTATCTATTTATACTATTGTATAGGTGTCGGTAACGAGGGTTGAGTGACGTTATCATTGTTTTGAAGAGGCGTAGTGACATCGGTTACCCGGTCTCATCAATTAATCCTGTAATAACTAAGAGATTGAACCTAATCCTATTTCAGTAACAATTGACTTCACCTCAACTTTATTTTCGATTTAGAGAAACGTCAAATAATGCATGATTTATATGTATCATAGGTATATTTATTTTTCGAACTTTCTTCGGACTGTTTTTATAATTGATTTAACTGAACTGTTTTAAATATATAGTGATTAATTTTGATGGAAGTGAGAGAGAAAACAAATATCCATAGTCAATTTTAATTTCCCAATCCGAGCTAGCCTTCTTGCTTACTCGTTCATCGCAGCGTCTCAGCTCCCAGGTTTATGTGGACTGCGGCACCCTCGCTTGCGTTGTTCAGTGACGCCAGTGTTGATCACGATGGCCGGCTTTGCAGCAGCTACAGGCAACGACGCTACTGTGTGGGTATGGTTTGCTGCCCGGGTGCAGGAAGGAGCACCAATGCATCAGTGGGCATCAGTTTCGACATCGTTCAGGGGAGTGGTAGAAGTCGTAGTTCATTTATTTGAGAAAACTTGTCTTGAAACTTTGATCGTTTAGAGCATTCGGCGCCCGCAGGACATCGACTCCAGTGCACTAGAAAGCCTTGGCGCTTAAATCTAATCGTTATGAAATATCCTTTTGCTGTTGTACTGCTACCACAATTTGTTTTTGTATATACATTTGGCATTGTAACCTTGTGTATTTATCAATTTTGTCACGGATATAGTCATGCATTTGAAATTTATTGTATTACTGGCACATTTTAGTTAGATGACTTTGAGTTTGAATGTCGACAGTCAGCAACTGGCGTAGCGCGGCTGGGCGACTGTTTAAGAACCATCGCACATGCATCGTAACGATGTAATCAATTCATCATGGGCTCAAAATATGCTTTGCTTGTGTTTAGTGCGGCGTCTCTAAAGGCAAGTAATGTAAGTAGGGCAGTTGACCGTGCTATTTCTACTGGCACGCAGTGCACGGGGTAGTTGTGTAGGCCACTGTGAGCATATTGACGATTTACGCAATGACGTGGTGTGGCAGAGGATGTATCTGTTCTGACAATGCGTTTTTGTGATTGTTTACATCGACTGCTTCTACCCTGTGATATTACTATTATTTTAGTTACGTTCTCCACCATCGTCGGCAGGGCATTAACGTGTCACCGTTGACACGATACATTCTCTCCGTCATCGTCGGCAGGGCATTAACGTGTCACCGTTGACACGATACATTTTCTCCGCCATCGTTCTTGACTAAGATATTTTTTGATGGTCAATTGTTTTACTTTGTTTTTGACTGAAGTATCGACCTTCTGCAAAGTTGAAATAAACAAGCTACTCTGCTACACGATGCATTCTCGAGACATCCACAAATACACAAGGGTGAGGATGGCCCATGGTGCAGTGGTGGAGAGAGCGCTGATGAATTTTGTGCTGATTTTGAGGAGAGTGGTTAGGAGGCTGTTGGATGTGCGGGTGTTGAGAGGGGAGGGTGGAGGAGTGTCTGACCATCTGCTGGTGGAAGGAAAATTAAGAGTGGAGCATAGATGGAAGAATGGTAAGTGAGGCTACTGAACATATGTTTTGTGGCAGACATGGTACCGATTGAGCGGCGCAATGCCTGCATTGTCCCACTGTATAAGGCAAAGGAGATAAAAATGAATGCTGCAACTCGAGAGGTATCAGTTTGTTATGTGTGGCCGGTAAGTTGTATGGGAGAGTGCTGATGAAAAGGACTTGAAAATGTACGGATTACGCAATTGGAGAGGAACAATGTGGCTTTAGGAGTAGTAGAGAGTGTGCCGATCAGATCTCTGCAGTGTGACAGGTCTGTGAGAAGTACCTTGCAAAGGGAAAGGATGTGTTCTGGGCGTTCATGCATTTGGAAAAGGCATACGACAGGATTGACAGGGAAGCGCTGTAGAGGGTGTTGCGTTTGTATGGAGTGGGCGGAAATCTGTTGAAAGCGGCGCAGAGTTTCTATGTTGGCAGCCGAGCATGTGTCAGAGTGGGAAGCGAGGTGAGGGATTGATTCAAAGTGAAATGAGTCTGAGACCAGGCTGCGTGATGCCTCCTTGGCTGTTCAATCTCTACATGGATGGAGTGGTCAGAGAGGTGAACGCGAGTGTGCTGGGTCGTGGCTTGGAGCTGTTGGAAGCGAATGGGAGGAGTTGGCAGTTAGGCCAGTTGCTGTTTGCGGATGGTACGGCGCTGATGGCGGACTCAGAGGAGGAGCTATGTAGGCTGGTGTCCAAGTTTGGTGGTTGTTGTTGTTGTTGCGGCTTCTTCCCGGTTTCCACCTGCGGTAGTGGAAACCGCGCCAGCGCACCGCCCGAAACCCTCGATACCTACCGACACGCGTGTCGAGACAAAGGGAGATGGGAGTGGTGGGGTAGAGGGTTTTTGTTGCTATCTGAATTAACTTAGTGTGTTGTGTGGCAGTTAACAAATAGCCACCGTGCGGTATAATTTTAATTGTGGACGCCAGGACATTGAACCGTGCAGCGCGTTCATGTCCCTCAGCCACACTGCAACGCACCAACCAGACGCGTGTATGGATAACCTCATGTCGAACAGGAAAGTTTTGCTTGGGAGAAATGACGGGGATTGATCACTTGTCAATGAAAAACAATGCAGTGTATATGTCGTGGCTCTGGTGTCTTGGAAGTGTCGGTGGGCCCGAAGGCTGGGCAGCGCACAGGCTGCGTCCACATCAACACCGCAGAGATGGCGCACAAGGCGCAATCCCCCCACCAGCGAGGATATAAAACAAGGTGGGTTTAGGGACATTAGCTGGGGCCGCCACCCCAGACGCCGCCACCGCAGGCAAAATATCTTGATGGAGTTGGCCCGACTGACTCGTGGTCGGAGTTTGATAGAGTGTGTGAGAGGAGGAAGCTTCGAGTGAACATGGGTAAAAGTAAAGTAATGAGATGCTCGAGGACTCTTGATGCGAGCCGAATTAGTGTCCTCCAAAATTGAGAGTTGTTGGAAGAAGTTTAGTCTTTTAAGTATCTGGGCTCACATGTGGAGAAGACTGAACTAGTTTAAACTTGGGTTAGGTCGCGAGTGAAGGAGTAATGTAAAGTGGTGGGTGCACTGAAGAGAGTAATGAGCTGCAGGATGTTGGGGATGGAAGCAAAGCGAGGGCTGTTCGAGGGTGTCGTTGTCCCAACTGTGCTATACTGAGCTGAGACTTGGGGGATGAAAGCATAGGAGAGAAGAAGATTGAATGTTTTCGATACAAAATGTTTGAGGAACATGGCTGGAGTGTCGCTGAGAGACAGGTTCACTAACGACGGGGTTCGAATCAGAACGGGGATGGTGAAGAAGTTGGAGAACAGAGTGGATTCGCGTGTTCTGAGATGGTTCGGGCACATGGTGAGGATGGATGAAAGGAGATTGGTGAAAAAGGTGATGAAGGCGGAGGCGAGTGGTCGCAGGCCTAGAGGTAAACCGAAGTTTGGGTGGGTGGATGGCGTGAAGCAGGCGTTAGGAAAGAGAGACTTGAATGTGGAAGTAGCGAGGAGGCGTGCAATGAACAGGCCTGCGTGGAGAATGGTTTTGGATAATTGTGTTTGACGCTGCTCTGATATGCTTTCCCGCCCTTGGCATCACGTTGTCGAGATAGTCGTGAGGGAGGGGCGGCCAGCATGATGCGGGGGGAGTAAACCAGTGACAACTGTCGGGCCCTGCTGCTGACAACGGATCCTCGGACCGCATTCTTGACCCAGAGTGTGTGTTGCGGGGGCACCGGCAGGACACTACCGCAAAAGGGCTGAGTTGTGTGAGTGAGAGCGTATGAGGGTGTGAGGTGCACCTGGCCGCCTGCCACCCCCCTTTCAGGGGGATTCGGCCTAGTGTAAGTATCTGTACTCTGCTACATTATTATTATTCGTGGTTTCAGAGCTGTTCTGTCCTACTTGCTAACAGTTCTATTCACAGTCGTCGTAACGATCACTGGCACAGCGTTGTAACTCAACCCAGCTAGGAATATATGCTTCAGTGTAGAGCAGGGCTCTCAAACTTCTCAACTGTCAGCATTTATCTTAACGTTTTACCGCGCTGGTGTTCTGCTAACAAGTATTGTATTTATTTTCCTTTCCAGTTTCTTCTAGTCACTAGAATGACTTGATGTTCAGTTAATGGGTTCTTGTGTGAAAATCTTGTTGTAGGTGACACAGATATTAGAAAATTGTTCCGATACAAATATGTTTGTCTTCATTTTCCTTTGGTGCACTTCACCGTCTTTGGGGTGGATGGATGATTATTCGTTTTATATATCATTAACACTTTATTACAGTATTTTATTACTTCTTCTTGCATGGGCTCTATTATATTTCTCTGCCCTTTTTTCATGGTTATAAATTTTGCAGTGGTTATTTTTATTATATGCATCGAGGTTGGTTGAGACAAGGTGACCCAGGGAGAGGAGGTACTCGTGGGATCCGCGGGACTCGGGGACCCGGGGTTTCGGGAACCCGGGGGATTTGGGAGACCAGGTGGATTTGGGGTGGTCCACTTGGATCTTTCTGGGGCCCTTAGGGA
>SDVV010009999.1:0-16445 GCA_016164225.1 Gammarus roeselii
AGACCGATCAGTGAAATTAGAAAAATATTTCCGACAAATAAAAAGTTATATTATATTGACTGTCATCTTTACACTGAAGTGTTCAGTGCTCACTCACATTCTTTGTTGCTTGTAGATAGAAAATGTCATGACCTGCGACATGTCGATATTTAACGTCAATTTATTTTATGTAAACCAACTTATTCTATGTAAACTACTATTATCTTACTGATAATATTAGTAATATTATCGATAAGATTATTTAAGGACAAACACACAGTAGTAGCATGTACAAACATGTTAAAGGGAAGTCTGACGATACTGTTTACAATGTCATTGATATAGGTAAAGAAGAGGAAAGGGCCAACGACAGGGGTCGCTATCCCTGGCGCTAAATTCTTTTATAGGTAACGTCAGATCAGCCGCTTTCATCTCCGCCAACTGCCTTATCAGCCACAAGTTGTTCTGACTACTGCCTACGGTATCATTTTTTATCAGCGAACATTCATAGCGTTCCTCAGTCACACCAGTCACCGTCAACCCACGTCAGAATCAGCCACGAGTCGTACCATTTTACTGGTTATCACTTTATTGAAACTTTTCCTATCCAACCTAACCTAACCTGGAGGTACGTGTTTCTAACCCGTGGGGCAAAGATACGTATTTCTAACCCGCGGGGCAAACGTACGTATTTTAACGAAAGTACCTTGCTGTGCACCAATATTTATCGTCCTGACAGATGATGATTGTCGATACCAACTCACTTATTGATTTCAATCAGGAAGGTACATTTTGAGCCAACACTTGTCAATAAACCTAATGCTGTAATTCCGCGACCCCAATCTCACGTTCCACACGATCGAATCCTCTGCTAAGGTCCATGAAAGATACAACAGTGACTTTCAATAATCGAAGCTACCAATAACTCCATAAATTTGAATGAATTATAATCTTTACTCCTTAAAACCTTGAAACCATATTGATTTTGGCTAGGTAGGTTATTTGCTTCAAACTGTGTAAACAGCGTGGCATACATCTTCGTTTTACATTTGTTTATAAAGGACAGAACTGATGACGGGCACTATTTTTTTGTCTCGGTTTCGTTTTTATTTTCATAAATTCCACTAATTGAAAGTATTTCGAGTACGTCGTGAGAAATTCCATGTTGGAGGGGCTTCTCGATGAGTTGAGCCAACGGAGGTACAATAATCTCAGATAAAGCTTTAACTACGTTGGTTTGGATGTTCTCCCGTCAAGTGCTGATACTATTTGTTGAACCAATAATGATTACATTCACTTGCTTCTGGTCTGTTGGGTCAAAGATTGGTTGTTAGGAGATTGCATTCTGTAATTATGTCCCAAAGGGATGCTGCTGCTTATAATAGATTAACTTCGGGTACCTGGTACCAGGAAGGAGTTAGTTCAAAATAAGGGAGGGTGGAGGGTTCAATGACGGTTGAGAGGGGCTTTAGGAAGGGTTGAGGCAGTTGTGAAGGAGGGTTGAGGGATGGTTGACGGATGGTTGAGGGAGACATGAGGAAGGGTTGAGGGAGGGTCGAGAGAGGCTGGAAAGAGGCTTTAGGACGGGTTGAGGGAAGCGTGATGGAGGGTGAGGGTGAGAAGACGGCGTGGTGAGGGATTGATCAGAGAGGGGTGATGGAGGGGTAGTGGAGTGGTAAAGAAGGGTTGAGTGAATAAAAATCAGGGGTGGAGGGAGAGGTGAGGGTGAGAAGAGGAGTGAGCGTGGTGAGGGGGAAGTGGAGAAAAAGTGTGAGAGGGTTGAGGTAGGGGTCAGGGAAATCAGAAGTACTCTTTAGGGAGGGGCGAGGGAGGTGTTAGGAAGGGGTTCGTGAGGAAGGGAGGAGTAAGGGAATGTTTAGGAACGGGTTCTCTGTGAAGGGAGGGAGGAGGGTGGAAGGGGTGAAGGTGAATAAAGGGAGAACGGAGGGAGGGTAACGAAGGGGTACATGTGGGAAAAGTTTAGATGGGAGGGAGAGAGATCTCATTGCGTTGTGATAGAGGGCTGATAGACTGGTGATGTAGATGAATGGGCTGATGGTATGTGAGGAACCAACATTCCTCCCACATTTGATTCCTCGTCACTTTATGTCGATGTAACAATGACTCACTGCCTGCCTCCGGGAGCCGTAAAAATTATTCAGTGCCTTACGCTATTGCCTACGGCAATTATTTTCCGGACTGTTGTCTAAAGTGCCATTGAAGAGATTATATTCAAACTATTCTCCTGGAAGGATGAACCGTGCTTCCGGGATATGAGCATTGAAGAGGTCTGGATAACCTTACCTCCAGTGTTGCCTTGACATACGTTCTAACAAATGAACAATACCGGTTAATGCTGGTGCTTCCAGGCAATCCAATTGACTCACAATATCACAGACATGCGTCATGTTCTGTTCGATGTGCTATGCCCAAGTTTCATTACTCGGGGAAGTTCATTTGTTTCGGATGACACGTGGGGGGCAACGAGCCCATTCACTCTTCATTTACATTTTTGCCAATGTCTGCAGTGAAAGTGGTTTCTAACAAGTAATAGTTCCATTCAATGATGTGCCATGATCGACAAAACTCAGTATAACTGATGGTTTTAATCATCATAACTGTTTGCAGTAGATCGGGTCCTCAAAAACGATTAAATTCATAACAGGCGTATTTATCTCGTTATGTGATTCCTTAAAAAAAAAACTGTCTCAAGTGTCCAGAAACACTGAAAGTTTGATGTAATCGCTGCTACGGAGACCGCCGTAGAACCAACGTTCCTACGTAATCACGGAATTACCCGTCCAGTCATGATGTGTTGACAACACTTACGAGTCATGTATAAAGGGACGGAGAAACATAATTCAGAAGCAATTTAATTGTACATCTGATGCTATCACATTGGCTTATAGAAGTATTAACCTACTAACAACGTATGTGTAATTACACGACTGAAATAAGTTCTATAACCAATCAAAAGTGCTTCACAAACAAATATTAGCTGCAGTTGCTGTGTTCCTAACACAAGTACAGCAGGATAGCTCATTTAGTGTGTCAGGAAGAGTACGGTGAAAAAGTACAATTTTTTGCTATGGAGGATATAGATATTCAGGACGAGTATAAGACCAATCAAACGGTGCTTTAATTTGCAATACGTTACAAAGAGAATTTTGTTTATTGTACTCAGCATTTCTTAAAATGCCGATCGTTTTAAAGAATAGAAAATCCGGCACTCGCATGGGAAAAAATTGGCTACGAGCCCGATAGGCTCTCCTAGGAAGCATATTCACAGAGAATACATTTCAACAAGTATCTATATACACGCGAGAACGAATGCTGAATGGGTTGGTGGACACCCTCTGTCACGACCTTCCCGCTTTGGAAAAAACTGTCTACGCACCTGAGATCGAGTGACATGGTCTGTTCACTTCCTACATTTGGACATATATTACATTCTAACAAGTATCAAAATACAATCAGTTCAAATACAGCGGGGCAAGGAAGATATCCTGTGTCCCGACAACTGATGGCGAAAAATTGCAACCCATCCTGTGACACGACGAAGGAGGGTCGAAGATGTAGGTGGTTCTGGTTGGCAGCCTTTCATGCTGTGAGGTTCTGGTGTACCCTCGGAACCAAGTTTTACAGCTGCTTACAAGTTTTCCACCAACGAAGGTCTTTCTATTCTGACAATGCTTGCAGACAGAAGAGCGGCAGAGGGGTACATTCTTCCCGAGGGAATCTACATTGGTTGAATTTATACCGTTAGCTGGTAGGTCACTGAAATTTTTGGGGCTGAGCGTGGAATCGTATTTGCACGAGTTCGTGTCTGTCTGAATACGAGGTCGATGTCACTTTCGTTCCGCGTTTACCGATTGTGGTTTGAACTACGGTTTAAGAATAAAATACCATTTAGAAATGTCTGCATAATCTCTATTTTGTAAACACGTATAGCTTCATTATGCTTCAGGTGCTCGTTTGTGTTCAACCAGTTGAATTTGTATAGCAGGAGCGTCATGTGGTCACTCTTCGTACAATTTCCACCAAGAGATACTTTTTCCGTGAAGTTCGGGCAACGTTGGATGTCGTAGAGCGGAGTTATCTAACACTTCCCCCACTTGATTAGCCTGTTGTTTAAATTTGAATAGATTAGAGAAGAGGCTGCGAGAAACCTTGATTTAAAATCGAATAGCTTTTTGGTTCGATTGTGGATCAGTAAATAAATGCTCTTGAAACCTCTGAATGACTAAGTAATTTTTCATGTATTATTATTTTGCTACCGCTTTGCAAATCCATGTATGTTGCAGGGCCTAAACAATGTCATGTAGTGATAGCTATTTACCAAGTCTCCAAAGGAAGAGTGTGATGTCACTAATCACTTGATTTCTTAAACAAAGAAGAACATTAAACATTTGAGATCGACTGGACAAACAGTTTTAGAGTAATTGCCTCATTATGTCGTCATAAGTCGTTATGCTATGAGTTTCTTAAGAAACACGTTGATGACGTCACGAACACTTTACTTCAGGAGTTTAAATTTGGACAAAAGTTTGTCCAATCGATTTTCAATTCCACTGTCTGTCGAAACTGCAAGTAATTTTATCATGAGAAAATATATGATGTCGGAGCACTCGTCCTCTGAAACTGTTTCATTTTAAGGATATGCTACACTTCCTGTGTTGAGATTGTCTTGCGATGGTCACAATGAAAGGTAGTTATTTAATGATTTGGGATAGTATATGACACGTACATGTAGTTGTTAGAGATTAATTTTTGAGGATTTGCGTGCAGCCCAAACACTCACGTAACCGTTAGTTTACTCAAATCTACTAGGTCCAAATAAATAAAATCTCAGTTAAATCCTTTTTCAAATGAAAAAAAAATCCGATGGATGAGAGGCGAAAGGTGAAACAAGGAAATAGTTGCTACAATTTTGGTTTTAATTTTAAATTTAGTCCTGTTAGTTTCCCCTTCCCTTATTTTGAAGCGTTGTCATACGCACTATAAAAGCCTGATTTCCACACCAGAGACATGAATCCATTTGCATTCATGAAGGTCTCATAGGAGGGCTCATAAACATCGGAAAGAGGGTACATGGGGCCCGTAATGGAAATAGTATTTGTTGGATGCGGTGGTCGGTTTCCTTGAAATAATTCAATTACGTGAAAGCATTCCCATCTAACCTCAAATTCATGTAAGTGTTGATCATTCGCCAGTAAACAAGTTGACTGGAGAGGAACCATTACCTCGCTTACTTTATATTTTGTGACCAATATTGAACCCAATTGTCAGAAGCTCTTCACATGTTATGCCCAAAGGTCTCCCCATCGGTGACTTTTGGTTTTGACTCCGCAGTTTATCATTTTTTTAATTATATGTAACGAAGAAATGCATGAGCGGATGTGAAGGTCAAATTAGTGATGCGATCATAAGTAGGAGTTCTTGTTTTCTTGCAGAGAGTTCGATATAATACAATCAGATGATTTTGAAAGGTAAACCCCCATACTGCAATGGTTATTAAATTAAATAAAAACAGATATTCTATTGAGAGACATATCAAAATTCATTACGTCACAAGACAAACTTTGTAACTGATCTTATAAAAACACTATTTTGATTCTATTGTAGGGTACGAGGTCCGTGCTTACCCCATGCAGGGTATCACTGATGGTTCGTTGTTTTGCATTGTATATATCGGCATTGGTTTGCCTGTATTGCACATTTAATATTTCGCCCTGAAAATAAGAAAGTGTACTGATTTAATGTATTTGATCTATGGGTGATATTTTTTTTGTCAAAATTCACGCAGTAAAATTTACGTTCCAAGCGACCGCCGTGTGGTGGACGGAGCATGAAACTACGTCCACCAGTTGCGATGTCCTGAGGGACCCTGAAATATTCTTGAATACGTTGACAAATCGAGCCTACCATCGCCTCCTCCTACCTGCCCGGCATTGAATGGTTTGTACCATACTTGCAGAAATAGTTCCTCACTTTAAATAATATTGATGTAATAGAAATTAATCTATGCCACATGAATGAGAAATGGTGAGTTCTAGAGAAGTAAGCCATATAGATAAACGAATATTATGGATTAAACCAGTCATCGGTAACAAAAGCGATTGCACTGAATCAAAATGCTCGTGTCATGGGGGTGAAGTTTTTACTAGTTATCCGTAACATTCCTGAGTCGTTGGTAGCATATTATCCCACAGTCTCATTGTAAATGAAACCAAGTCCTGATAAAAATAAAGATCTTCCTGATCATCTATCCAAGGCTGCCATAATTCGGGTATCGGGTAATATTACCATAAAGGAAAAAGGTACGCATCACTTTTTTCCTGTCGATAGATGACCTGTTGTGAATAATTTAATCAAGCTTTATGATACTCTTACCAAGCTCGCATTATCTCATAATTACTGTTGAGGGAAGTATCAGAAAGATGCATCGAAAACCGATATAAACTAGAAGTGGAGATTGAGAAAGACTCCAATTATGCCATGTTTTGTCCAGTAGTTTTCTAGCCTGAAAACTTTCTCCAAAGAATGAAACTGTTTATCTGGTGACCTGATTTTTAGTTCAAAATTAAAGGCAATGTAGTAGTTTTTGCTGTGCATAGATCGCTGGTCAAAGCTGGAAAGTGAACGCCATCTATTCTGAATGACACTACCGTTTATATATCCTACGACTGCGAATCAAATAATCTGAAAGCCTTGCCTCTTGATGGTCGCTGCGTTGAACAATATTTTGCAAATTTTTATTAGGAAAAAAAAAATTGCTACTTCGTCAGAATAAGAACGTATGCGATTAATCGATCTTGTGGAGAAGCCCTTATTTCAGGACAAATTCTGTTGATAAAATTTAAGCGACAGGATTGAATCAACCTTCACGATATGCATGCAAACTATGTTTACCGACTATTGTAAACAAAAACGAAAAACCAAAAATTCCCTAGCCCGCTCTTGTTAAATACAATACCGTTGAATCACACTAAGGATTTAACGTTGAATCCTTAGTATTCATATCACTTGATTAATAAAAACGGCTAAGCTTTCCTAACTTATCTCAGAGCTTATTTTTTTTAATCCGTCTGTTTTTCTATGGTCTGACACACAGACCAGGAAACTCTAGTAAAATCAATTCTGGGCTTCAGGATGCCGGCGATAAAAAAAATATGAACACCTCATAAGAAAAAAAAAAACATAAAAAATATGACATGTATAATGTATATGAAACACTTATGATTGAGGGTATAATGACTTAACTACCTGTTCTGTTGTGGGGAAAACTGTTATTCATTGTTATGCAGTTTCATAAATTTAACAAACGTGTAACGGGTTACACGAATGTTTCCATTACACAGTTCATCGAATCCCATTCCGTCGTCGAAAATATATTCATGATCAAGATGGTAGAATTAGGTTTGGAAATGAAAGATTAATCGATTCCAGATCAATTTGTGTTGGGATGTTTTTTTTATTCGCTTTATTTCTACCGGTAAACGAATTTGTGACATTGTAACTTCACGACGTTAGTCCTTTGAGCATTCTGCTTCGGCTTCATTCAGGTGATTCCGATACATTTAGTGGTTGTTTCCAAATTAATTCATCAATTTCAGAGCATTCGTTTGTTTCTCACATTATATTCTTCAAAAAGAGTTACAATGAGCTCAATCACTCATGAAATGCAGAATAAAAGACAGCGTCTTCTGAGGGGTGCCCATTCTACTCCTCATTGAAGTGTTAACATGTCATGATTTACGAGAAAACGCAATGAAATCGGTATATGGCACTGCCATATACTGAATTCATTGCGCCAAATATATTCAGGGTTGGACTGTATTATCTCATTGACAAATATATTCATTGGTTGGACTATATTTTTTTAATGCATTGGTGATTACACATTTATGAAATTTTTATAGAGGAGGTGGTTGTCGTCAACGCTCATTTTGGGGAGAACACGCGACGCTGATGGCAGGAGGCAATCAGTAGACGCAACAATGGTAATTGGATGTGGCTGCTTAACAGTTACTTATCGGAGTCGCCTAACATCAACTATTTTAGAATTTCCTCTTCAATAGAGTTCAATAAAGCCGTCTGTCAGTCCTGCATCACATTCCCCGCCCTGCTATTTCATCATCGAAAGATAACAACAGTCACCTACACCATCTTCCTCCTCTAAATTCCATCAAACTAAGTGCACATCGCCACCGCCTGGCATGACCGTCACATCTGTCACCGGCACATTTTCTTCCGCTGAGATAATCGATCACAATAACATAAATAAATGTTTGAATATCTAGATCGCATTTGATATTGTGACCACATACAAACTGAAATCGCGGCGAGGCAAACATTCGTGGGCAATGGGCGTCTACATTGAGCAATAAACTTTACACAATTTTAATGATTTACACAGGTGTAATCGTCTATAAAAACTGCAAATATCGCTGTTGACTATATATGTCTCATATCAAACAGTGGTAAACAAGTGAATCAAAGGAAATTGAATCAGCCTACAGACTTATGACCTTGACGAGTTCGTGGCAGCTACGCAAGCATGTAGCGCTTGCCCAGTTCTTTCTCCGGCTATTTTTATCCTAGAAGTAATCGTGGTAATCATTGAATTCCTATAGTGAATTTTTCCTAGGTCACGTTATAGGTAAAAATTGTAGGAAAAGTTTTAATTTCAATGGTCAATGTGAAAACTGAGGATTCAGTCTTAGTAAAAACTTTTATACACAAAGAAAGCCCCAATTATATGTGAAACGACCCCGGGAATATATTTCACATTATTTTACAGGTATTAATAATAATGTTTTGACAGAAAACCTCTTGTATATCACGACCGCTTTCTCAGTAGGACTGAATCCAGTTCCACATTATGCAAAAATATTCATCCCTAGAATTGTGATGCCATAATATTTCTGCAAGTTACAACATGACAATCCACTCACTTTATAACAAACTTATCCATTTACAACATTATTTCATGTATGTATGTATGTATGTATGTATGTATGTATAGACATACAGCCGTTTCCCCCTAGTTAGGGGGGTGGCTAGGTTAGGCAGACACAGAGGGGGGAGGAGCCCAATCTCCCCGCCACAAGACCGCCGTGTCCCTGCCGAGGCTCGAACTCGTGACATGCAGCACCAGAGGCTGACACTGCAGTCGGATACGCTAACCACTCGGCCACGGCGGCCATAGCCCAAGAAAAACAGATCAATGAGTACCCATGTAATAAATGCTGAATTACCTTCATGTGAGAAGTTGGAGAGATTTCAAGGAGTCTATGAGTTGGATTACTATTCCTTTCCCATGGGAACAAGTACGAAAATTTTGAATTTTCTTCAATTTGAGCAGAGGACTTTCCCAAAACTGTAGTCGGTCCCCAGATGAACTGTTTCTTCTTCGGAAATTATTTTGGTCCAGTTTCTGGGCATAAAGGAAGCCGGGAGATCATGAAGGGAAATCCTGTGGCAGGTTGCTGTTCCATTATACCGTGCAAGGGTATGCTAGGACCACAGCCTTGAAATAACTCAGTCATCTTGCATTTATCATAACTCGGACTTCTCTGATTATTTGGAAGCATAATTATTCGAAAGTGGTTAAAGTTTAAAACATATGGACCTTATAGTTAGATTCAAATAATGTTACATATAAATGTAGACTCATCATTATTTTCAATCTCTGTCCAATACAAATATAACAAAGTTTAATCTACAGGAATGCATTTTCATTATCTAAATTAGTGTTCACTCGAAATTTGCAGTGCAAATATGATCTACATGCATGTTTTTTTATATTTGTATGGATCGTATTACTGATATAACATGTATGCATTGAATGAAACAAAGTTCCAGAAGTTTCTATTTTGGAAAAGGTTTCCTCTCTCTTGTTCAACTCAATCAGCAAAGATGTTTACTCAAAAACTGGCAACGGACGAGAGAGACCGACTAATTGATAACACTGTTACACCGCCCTTCGATGCTAAGCACCGCCCTACTTTACTAAGCACCGCCCTACGATACTAAGCACCGCCCTACGATACTAATCGCTTTGTTTGTTTCGCTCCCTTGCCTGGTCATGCTAATGAGACGACTGAGATATCGAGGGTAACAGACGAGGGATGAGCAACGTTGAACAATTTACAATGGGTAATATGTAATGTTCTCTTAGCCTATTTTTGCTCCTTGGAAGTGTGGAATGTTATCAATGATATTCTGCTAAATTTGTTTTGGTTCTGAGAGAATGCCCAGTGTCAATTGAGTTTTCAGTGACCGTTGTTCTTCAGGCGGAAAGTTTATTCATAGTCATAATGTTCCATGAGGGCGCTACCTTGATATTAAGCTAATTTAACAATCGATCATTAGCTACTCCGTAACCGGCACTTCTATAAACTCACAACATATTCAACACTTGTTTATGACGTCACTCAACCGTTGGCTATCGAAAGATAAATCCCACCAAATTGTCAATTACCCTGAACACCGAAACGCGTAATAAACACAGTCCCATGGCAGCATCCCTTGAGCAGAAATGTGTGACCGAGGGTAGGACCCTCATCTCATTCCTCTCTATACCCTCAAACACATACCATGTTCCGATTATTCAACGGTATTAACCCTTTCACGTACTCAGGGCTAGGAGATCGCACATTGAACCGGGTCGATGCTAGGGACGTTTTACAGCACTCATGACTAGTAACCTGCAGCAGCACTGAGTGCTAGGAACCTGCTGCAGCACTGAGAGGTAGGAACGCTTTGCAGTTCTGAGAGCTAGGAACGCTTTGCAGCACTGAGAGCTAGGAACGCCTGCAGCACTGAGAGCTAGAAACGCTCTGCATCACTGAGAAATAGGAACGCTCTGCAGCACTGCGAGCTAGGAACGCTCTGCAACACTGAGAGCTAGGAACGCCTTGCATCACTGAGAGATAGGAACGCACTGCAGCACTGAAAGCTAGGAACGCTTTGCAGCGCAGCGAGCTAGGAACGCTTTGCAGCGCTGGGAGCTAAGAACCTGCTGCAGCACTTAGAGCTAGGAATGCTCTGCAGTCATGAGAGCTAGGAACGCTTTGCAGCACGAACTCGTTTGATAAATACTCGAGGGTCCACCAAATATAGAATTATACTGTACGACTTTTAAAAGTCGACTACCATAGCAAAGTTAAAGCGAGAAATCATCGAAATAGACGTCATGAGAAATGTTGACGATGTGTGGAATATTCGGGCTATGGGGCGTTGTGATCCTCCTCAGAGGGTCAGAAGTGTCTATTCGGAAATTAATAATCTGGTATCTATTGCAATACATTTTGTATCGCCGAAGTAACCTGGAGATAATTTTTTATCAATGTTAAGGCATTATTGCTAAGTGCTCATTTCCATTCTAATTCAGAAATTTAGCGAATTGAAACGTGCACTGCAAGCTCCTCCATGAAAGTTGCAGTTCATCAGCATCCTTGATTGTTGCAGATGAGTGCAACGAATTGACGGATGAAGCAACGCTCTTCATCCACTACTCTCGGTCTACAAAAAATAATACACGCAATGTCAAGAAATAATCTCTCATGAGTAAGGTTGATATGCCTGCATACCCTACCTCCTGCTCGGGCTCACTCCTGAACGGTCAGTTGGAAAAGGGACTGGCGCCGGCACAAATAATCAGTCGGCTCTGTTCTACCGAATTCAAATTGGGCACGAGATTTTTCGAGTCCTGGACCCTGGAACTTTAAGAGTTAGAGGACAAGCCTGTTTGAATTCTAGTCAAAGCGTTTTTTTTTGGATACCGCAACCAAATTCATAGTTTAGATTTATTCGTGGTTGTGTCTGATAAGATGTGCGTTGACGAATACACGTCCTGAAGCAGAATTAAGAGTAGGCAAATTCTGTTCCGTGCATCAATTTGTAAAATCCTTCCTATGACCCGGAAAGACCAATATTCCCATAAGTATATTAACCAATGACACATTCAGTAGGGTTATGTTCATTAATTGTTTCAGTAAACTGAATATTTACGTGAAACAGTAACTTCGATTAATATTAATAGTATTTATCCATTGTCATATGCAAAGATTACGAAATAACGCAAGATCACTTTAAATATTGGCTTCTTCATCATCTCTAAATAATGAAATCTACTTTCAAATCTTTGGTTTCATCCATCTTGAACAATTCAATGGAACTAGGAAATATTTATTTCATGGAATCCAACATTTCAAAGAGATTTTGAATAACCTACCTTATCTGGCAGGAACCAAGAGAGGTAAAACATCTTTCATGCTAATATTGATTGTTATGCCGTTTTGTGAAATTCAATTACATTCACTCCATTAAATGACACTTATTTGATAAAAGTTCACTAAGGTCAACCGTTCTGTTGATACCGAGACTCACTTGCTACGATTAAATTGAATGGCGTTTTCCTGAAATGTTCCTCAAACCACTTAATTGAAAAAAAAAAACATTGATGATAGAGATTTAATAAAAAAATTAATGATCACGCGGTGTTAAAAAAAGGACCTAATTGAACAATCAAAAACTATCAAGCCGTTGTATTCATGTAATAAATGTTACGACGATGCGAATAATTTGTTTTAACTACATGTATAACTTTTAAATTTGAGTTGTAAATATCATAATCCTGAAATGATTGAATCGTAATTGGCTTTTATGAAGTATTCCATACCCACTTTCCTTCTCCATCGTGGTGGGTTTCCAACTTAGCGGCAGATCTCTGCTATTTATATCAAGACCCTCAATCCCTTTGAGCTCCGTTCTGAATAAATTCGTGTTCCTCTGATGGCGAACTGCGTTCATTGCCCAATTTTATTAGGATGACCTCAGTAGCCCAACGAACACCGAGGAAGGACGTTACATTATTTTTAATTATTTGCAGCAAATGGTTTCTTTTTTCTTCAATTTCCTCGAAGCTATTTTCGTTTCATCAACATCCCAAAACGACTCGAATTGCAATCAAGTTGGCGTCGTTTTGAACTGCGGTGCTATTATTATTTTGTATTCTTGTTGGCATTGATTTCAGCTTCTGTTTGAAATCTTTATAAGTACAATCAACGATTCGAAAGCAGATTCCTCACAAAATATGACTCAATTGTGATCGCATTTATTGACTCCACAGAATTCCAGTAGGAAGTTCACATTTTCAATTGAAATGATTATGATATCTTGTGGGCATTCCAATTAAATTTATTTATCTACTTCGATAAATTTTGTCGAGAAACCCAATAAAGGCAGATTCGAGGGCATTGCGTGATGCGTTCGATGCATCCGACATTGGCTGCTTGTTCCTATATAATGGCAGATGGTTAGTACTGCTCAGTCTCTGTTTTTAGTGAAAAGCAATTTTAAGAACTTCTAAAAGCTACTCTCCCGACGTCGTCTTCCTCTAGTCCATTCATCAAGCCGCCATCGCTTTTTTTTTGGCTGCTATTATTTAAGCGTGACGGTGACAGCAAAAATGGAAAATTGTCATGTAAATACCCGAGTCTTCAAGACTTTCCAG
This sequence comes from Gammarus roeselii, assembly GCA_016164225.1. NCBI lineage: Eukaryota > Metazoa > Arthropoda > Malacostraca > Amphipoda > Gammaridae > Gammarus > Gammarus roeselii. The sequence continues at coordinate 13,502 of SDVV010009999.1, forward strand.
AATATGTAGTAACTCAAAATAAAACAAATCTTAGTTTCAGCTCCAACACTGAGCGATTGCTGAAATATTCACAACAACGATTTTTTCCATTACAATGGTAAATGCGAATATTTTCGGACCAGTTACGATCCAGGTAATCATGGAATTATTTACAACATGAGGAAAACTTCTTAATCGTCCATGTAATTGATTCTATTAAACGCCTTTTTTCATTAAATCTTGCTTCATCCACAAAAACATGTATATCTTGTAAACGGCAATCCATAATAAAATCATTTAAAGCGATCTTGTTTAACCGAGTTCAGTCCCGTTGCGGTCCGTTTATTTATGTTGAAAATCTAGCAGGACCACACTATTCAAACTTCCTTTCCTGCTCCCTCGAGTCATATTGAGTTTTATCCATCTGCTAACCTTCTACCAGATTTAGAGCTAATCTCGATAAGTTCAGAGGATGTGAGAGAACATCAAATTTCTGTTTTTTCTGTCTTGTAATGAACTGGATACATTTATTGATATCGATATATTCAAAATTGTCCTAATTTGTGTGTGGAAATTAATGAAACCTATTGCCAAACCTCAGATAATTTTTGCACCGGCGAGTAAAGCTAGGTTACTGGTGAAATTATTAAATTAGCTCAAGCTCAGCGTTATAAGAAGCAGCCTAGTGATGATTACAAGAAATTGCTCAAGCTAACGCTAATTTTCTTTGGAATTACCCCCCCAAGTCGGGATTCAGCTTTACAGCACCCAGAGCTTGTCACAGAGTGCGATGGATAGCTGAGCTAATTTATAGAAATAAAATGCGAACTATGGGACTCAGTTCATATGACTATAGGAGAGTTAAGAGAACTGAGAGATATTTGTGGCCTTTCTTCTTCGATATATCCGTTCCTGACGTCTATACCATCATGCGCCCCACGGTCAGATTTGCATTTTGTGTTAGAGTGAACACATTTTTACAACATTTCAATTGCCTCTCAGAAGAGATTGTGTCGCTCACTTTTCTTATGTTGACTCAAAACCGAGCTAACGAGCATCAATAAATCCTGTATCAGCTGGAGAAAAAGTACTGCAGCATTTCGTTACAGCTAACACAAAAACAATTTTGATATCGTAGGGTTGCCATGCGCATTTCCTGAAAAAGACGTCGAAGAAAAATAAATGATAATGAGAGTTTTGCGATACCAAGAGACTTCGCATGTGAACTCAATGTAGTAAGCGACGTTGCAGAAAGAGGTGAACTAGTGAAGAATAATTTAACAAACTTACTCGAACAGTGAAGATCAGGAGCAATTCCTCCTGGAAGTGGTGAGAAGTTACAAGTTGTCACCCTGAAACAGTAATCTTTCTTCACCTGTAACTAGGTGAATCTTCTACAAAAAAATGAACGCGCTGTACGGTGTACCACCAGGGGGTGGTGGGGTGATCAGCGTGCCTGTAATTTACTAGTCCAGGAGTCCACTACGGGTATAAAATGTCTTGTCTGTATCTCAAACGTCGAAGTCTACAACAATCCGTCAACAATATCAACATAAGAGTCTCTTTGAGCACAAATTAAGATACAATTAACTTCCAAAGCTTGGTTGCAACTCATCATTTAAATTTTTTAATCTCAAATTTTGCATGCAATGCTTACTTCAGAATACGAAATATAAGGAGAGGGTGTCTCCCAACAAAAAATGCAAAAATATTTAAACAGAACCTTCAGTGAGCATTTTTTTTTCCTTTTCAGGGCCGACCAAAGAAGGTCTATGTTCATCCGTCCTGAGTCGTCCAGTCCGTAATGACCTCTCAGTGTCGGCCCTTTTGAAACTTCTTGATGGGAGATGAATCCACGGAGATGCCGACAAAAGAATCTCAAATGAATCGTGGGAAATTTTCGTTAATATCGATTGAAAGCCAACATTCAGGAGATTTACCTTATCATATACACTAAATATTGCAACAAATAGGGTGACACATTTTACTTTATGGTATTTTCTGATCGAAAAAATTACTGAATCATATATTAAGCAACGATCTCATATTATTCAACTATATTTTGAAAACAACATAGCAAGATATGGGAACATAGATGTTCCCTGATCCTGCTATGTTCAACTCGTTCACGTAAAATGTAAATAAACTGGCGCCGTTCAGGATAGATTCTACGTTCCGTGATGGTCAACGCTCATGTAAGAGGTCGTCTGTGCATTACTGTTGGAGAGCGGCTCTATAATGATGTCACCTTCCAATGTCTGTACTTCTCAAACCCTTGATTTTGCTTTCGATGGGTTTCAATCGAATTCGTTTATGAATTAAGTGTTACGTACTATTTAGCTCTGCAACAACGAACTTATTGATAAAAATCACAATCCGAACATGAAATCCGTCAAATAATTCGCACTAATGATCGAAAATAAATACATTTTATTCCACGGATTTTTTTTATTGATATTAATTGCTCAGTTCGAAACATCACTCAAATCCTTTTCGCCACTAACAATACCGTTTGAGATATTCGGTGGTATTGTCCCCCGCTGTGTACCACCTCCTTCAATATGAACACCTGCAACACCATCGAGGTGGAATGTCAAAATATGATTATCAATAATGTCAGTCTCAATATGTGAGTTCCACAATTCAATTCGACTTCAACAGAAGTGTACAGAACAGCTGTTCATATTATCTGCGAATTTCTCCCGGGTCCCCATCAAATCTCGTCCATAATGCGTCCCTTGACGTTGCCCCCCTTCACCGTTTCCGCGAAGACTGGTCTGGTGAAATCGAGGCGGAGGCGGCCAGAATAGGGCAACACACGTGTTATGGCCGACATGATTGAATAAGTAGGGGTTGAGGAGCAGCGTGATTCGAACAAAAAGAATGAAAACATGTATAAAATTATCACTACTTTTACTTACGATCCAAGGAATATATAAAAAATGTTTTTGGTTTGTAGTTTATA
>SDVV010010000.1:0-16445 GCA_016164225.1 Gammarus roeselii
TATAGGGACCCTCTAGGCTTAAGTTCACTGCGCCTCTGAAATTTTTCTCAGGTGAGGCTACTCTTAGCTGTTCTTTGTCTTATCAGTATTTTTCTATGGCTTATTTGCCATTCGTTTGATGTATTGAGTGTCTGTATCATTACATATTTATGTCTGGATTATAATTCAATACATTTTTCTGTGTATATCACTTATATATTCCTATCAAATTAGCGTTTAAGTGACTCATTCGAGGGCTTTTTGGTTGATTCTTAGCGATTGAATTTGGGATAATATGTGTTTATGTTTGTTTATCTTTACATTGTATATATTGTTCATAGAAATAGTATGGTAGGTATGTTTTATAACTCGCTTCGCAGCCTTAGTGTGGGTTCGGCCCTGCTTGGTACCAGCCTGATGGTTGAATTTGGGCAACGTTTTGTGTTTTTTCGTCTGTTTATTTCATATGTTTATATCTATAGGAATAGTATGGTATAATAGTTTGAAAGGTAGCGGGTTGATGTATACATTTCTGGGGATGCAGCAGCTGCGTTACAAGAATCCGTCTACCACATAACGCAATATCCAGTTTTGAACCGGATTTATCGCTGAAATCATGGATCCGCATGTTCCAAATGAACCGTTATCAAGCGTTTGTAAACTGTTTGTGTAGTCTTATCTCGATTTTTTGCAAAGCGAGTATATGTCGGATGCCCGCCACTTTGCGAGAGTAGCTGGAGCGCACGAAAACGATATGAATTTATTGTAAGTTATTGTATTGTGTTATGTATACATAGTAATGATTGGTTGATAATAACTGAATTTGTATTGTTTCCGGAATTTTGAATAGGTATTGCATACAGTTATATGAATTGTAGAATATATTAGGTTTGCATCTTCCATGTATCACAATATTCCAGGTATAATTGGTCGGTTATTATATCATTCTTCATTTTTTATTATAACTCGAACGTTGTAGTTTGTTCTTTCAGTTATGTATGTTCTTTGTGGGGTTTCCATCTTCAATGCAAGGGATTGGTAATTTTATACAATATCGGAATATCATGATATATTACGCTTCTACATGCAATGTAGAACATTATTTCAGGTGTAATTTAGTTAGAGGTTGTATCATTTTAGTGTTTTTATGTATCCCTTACATCCGATTTTTTTTTGTTACAAGCTTGGTCTTGTTGTTAGTTCATTGTATATTTATTGTAGGAATAACATCATATTTCAATACTTAGGAGGAGTTAGAGGAGCCTCCAGGCAAAAGCTCGTTGCGTTCATGTTTATTTGTATACGTAGACTGATTTACTACGATGGATACCCTCGTATATTACATTTTTTCAATCGTGCCTACGACAGAGTAGGGAATTACCTAGACTTTTTTTTTGCTATTGTTATTGCTTTATGATTTTTGAAACGTTAATCATAGAAATATATGTTTAGTAGGTGTAAATCCGTACAGCATCTTTGTGGAATTTCATCATTAAACCCTAGCAATTGTGTAGTTTAACGTTTTAGAAGACGATTTACATGATGGATTGGTCCAGGTGTAGGACCAATCCATCATGGTCCTACACCAGGACCAATCCACGTTCATCCACGTTCAACGTGAATTTGTAAGTTCTTGTGGATGTTGGTCATAAGTTCCATGGGTTTGTTAGAGAGGTTATGCGACGAGGTGCTGGTCTTTGTAGGGATTTACTTAGGTCGTCAGTGAACAGAAGCCCAGATTTTATGGTCGCACTCTTTGTGACTCATGTTAGGCTTGTTCTTGATAACTGTACCTGTGTATGGATTCTTGGTATGTCCAGGATGTGACTTTCCTAAACAGATGCATGGTATGTCTAAGGAGTTGTACCATGACTGGCTGTTGCCTCTAAATTTTGTTCAATACCAGGGGTAGCTTGCTAAGAAATGTCCTAATAAAGCATTGTAGAATTCGTTATGACACAGTGGGCTTTGATTTTGTCCTACTTGAGGCATAGCATCAATAAGGTTTAGGAATTTGTTTCAGATTGAACGCGTATTGCAGTATTATTAATTTGTTACTCGTGAACTCGGTGTTTCTTTTAATGTCAGATATTTTTTTTCGGTAAGACTTTTACGTTAGCATACGATCTTAGACCTACTTCAGATCACCTTAGGAGACAGAGTAGAGGATTAATTTTATTTCTATTAATTACGAGATTGGTCATGTAAATCGGCATCACGTATTGATCGACCATACACCTTCCATATTGGTGAAGGATATATCATTTTGGAGTTGTAGGATACACCGTAGCTCATACTTAATCAATGTCGGTTAGGACAGACTAGAGAAAGTTATTTGGCTATTTTTATTGCTGTTATACGATTTCGAAGGGTTATCAATGATATATAACTTTTATTATGGATAAATTTGCCTAATTTAATATACTGTTGGATATAAATTCGCCTAATTGTATGTAGTGGGTCGAAGTATTGATATGTTTTAACATCATGACATTGGATCTGATTTACTACTTTAAGTGGTCATGGAGAACTAGTCTACCAGATTTACATAGAGCGTTAGGGTTAAAATACTAAAACAGTTTATTGTAGAACTCAATTATATATTTCCGTCGTACGCCTTTACTGGATTCTTAGTCCCACATGTCTTACTTTTATAAATATATGTCAAAAATTTGTACAGGTAAAATGATATGCTTGATTCAGGTGTTGTGATGAGATTTCGTTAAAATTCAGAATATCTGGATTATTCGATCATTCACTATATAAATTTTAGCATTTTACTACAGATTTCTGATGTAATGGCTGCAGTCAACAAAATCTATAATATAAATCATGGAAATAACAGAAATATATGTTAATTAACCACAAATTTGCTTTATTTGTTGTAGTGTTGGAAACTATTGGTATATTTTACGTCCTGTATTTGGTTGACTTGTAGAACTAGTCTATCGGGTTGGTATAAATTGTTAATGTAAAGTTCACTCCATTCGTACATTGTAACTCGCAATAATGTATAGTGGCTCGCACAAATTGGTAGCTCCCAAACCATATTAGTCCTGTTTTCACAGTTCGATTAGACAAAAAATGACCATCACCTGTAGCATATTTACTGAAGGTTTGCAATTTTTCAATAATATTAATTAATTGTATTTGTTATAAGGATAATTTGTGCATATGTGTATGAGCGTGTGCGTATGGATAGTTTCACGTAATCTTAAGTTATGAAACTTTAGGAGACTGTAGATTTCAAAACGATTATGTAAGATTGCCACATATATCAGTGAGTGTTATGGCTATTAAAGCGTTATCAATGAATTTACCCGTATTTTTCTTCCATACTTACCCCCCATTTTACTTTACAATGAGATACTTTGTTGTATCTTGGATTTGTTGCTCGATTTAAGAGTTGATCAGTTTGATGTCATTATTTATTGATTATTATCTAATATAGGGGATTGGTATAAGATTATTAAGCATGATTTCTTCGTACAATTTTCGTGCACTATAACGATTATTCACTACATCCACTCTACCATTTACTAAAGATCTGTGCTCGAGCCTCGATGCAGCAATGAGCCCACCTATGGTTCCTAACATTTTTCCAAATGAAGCGGACAACCCTCACTCAAAAATTTCACTCGAACACTTCACTCGAACACTTCACTCGAATACTTTACTCAAACACTCAAACACATTGATGTCTAACCATCACATTACCTGTTCATCGTTTCCTAATGCAGCCACCGTATTGATTAGAGGATTTGACACTCCATATCCTCGTATTCCGCCGGATGGGATGTGAACGCAGATGGAGCCACTTTTCATTCGTGAATATTATTTGTGCAGGTAGGCGTTTTTCACCAAGCACTGATGGTAAACACCTCGAGTTATTCGTTGTGGTCTTCGAACGTTCTTATCAGCAGGGAGATTTGTATGGTTACATCTCCAGCTTAGTTCTTTAGATGTCATTAGTTGTTATTTTGCCAAATTTAGATTTCTATAAATTTTCCGCAAAGATTGCTTGAATTTTTTTAAACTCAATGCTTGACCAGCCGATTCTGTTAGGGCAACATTTCTGAGTGAGTACATCCAACTCAGTTTGCTTCGGCAGTGCTTCAATAATTCTGTCGAGAAGCAAAGGATCTAACAATTTTTCACAGTCCATTGTATGCTATTTCTGATAGCAATTTCAAGTTTTGAAGATACAGGACGCACGTTTATCTACTACCCTGTGACGATCCACTAGTACTGCTCCTCGGTAAACATCAAGTCCTCTAGTTCCTGGTGTTGCTTTCATTTTTTAAATTACCAATATTATTTTGTGGCCAAATGTGTTGGAATACATTTGATAGATCAGCATTAAAGATTCGATATTTTCGTTCAGAGATTTCAGCGTTGATATGAACAGAAGAACGTGTCACTTTTTTCCCGACGTACTGTGGGAATGAGTGTTTGGGAATAAATAATTCATTGATCATTTATTAGGTCCGGCACTCACGAAAACGGTATTGAAATCAATGAAATTTGGCACCTCGCATTTGGTTAAAGTAAACCGATAACTCGCATATCATCTTTCAGAAGTTAAAATGATTCAACGTCAGCTATAATAAAATCCTGTTTGAAAGATCTTATAAATGGCACAATTAATAGGCAAAATATCTTAGGCCTCTGTATGAACCAGAACTTGATAGAAGTCATAACACCTGTCGTAATCGTCAAACCTCATGTAGGTCCATTCCAACTATCTTCAATTATTATGTGATCTTATAGTTTGAACGGTTACTCCTGTTGATTGCACATTGATTCGACAATCTCTTCGTAGCAGATATCATTTTGAGGAATATTCCCGGCAGAGGTTGAGGCAGACAGAGCGCCCTGCCCTGGCAGGACGGCGGCTTGTGGCCCGTCGTAATACATAATGATAAGGAGTTAAGAAGCTGCCTCAGAACGTATAACACAGCAATTTCCACAAGTCATGTATGGGCAGCAAACTTTGATTAACCAATACCAAATGGTCGGTCAACAGCCAATTATAATGTGGTCATGTCCCTTGCTGATTCACATAACCGTATCATGTTTTAACCTCGCACGTACTAGTCATGTCTCCTTGTTGCTTCACATAACGGTATCTTGTTCTAACGTCGCACGTACTCGTCATGTACCCTTGCTGCTCAACATAACCGTATCTTGTTCCAACGTCGCACGTACTCATGTCCCCTTGCTGTTTCACATAATCTTATCTTGTTCTAACGTCGCACGTACTCGTCATGTCCCCTTGCTGCTTCACATAACCGTATTTTGTTCTAACGTCACCCGTGCTCATGTCCCCTTGCTGCTTCACATAACCGTATCATGTTTCAACCACGCACGTACTCGTCATGTCCCCTTGCTGCTTCACATAACCGTATCATGTTTTAACGTCGCACGTACTCGTCATGTCTCCTTGTTGCTTCACATAACCGTATTTTGTTCTAACGTCGCACGTACTCGAATGTCAATAGGACATAAATGCAATAAAAATTCGACTGTTTAATAATGAACAGGACTATACATTTGTATCTTCCGAACTGTTCGTGGAGTCAAACAGACTGGCTCTTCCGGCTGCGTTAGTCCCACTAAGTGCGTGATAGCAAACATACCGGAACCCTTGGGATATCGAGGCGAGAGGATTCGAACCAGACTATTTACTCCGATACATTGTCATCTCCCCGGCTGCACAAATGCAAGAAACAGTGGGATAAAATTAGATTAAACCAAAATCTCAAACAAAATGTTCGGTCACCTGTCGTTTGTAAAGAAAAAGCATTCTACTCTTCATTTTCTGCGGAACGAGCAATTGTTCTCTACACATTTTAAGAGGGCTCTTCCATTATCTAGTACGAAAGTTAGTTTTATATCAAATATACTTCAACAGGGTTTATATAATTTTTTATGTCTATGTAACTAATTCACTTGACTTGACAGAGTTAGTGAAAGGCTCTATAAAAATGTATCACAGCTACTCATTGCATGGCGAAGAATATGGTAGGCTGATCCTCCTCGGATGCAAACACGTTTTCTTAAATAAGGCTTTGGTTAGCGAGACAAGTGAGGGCAGTGAGCGGTTGTTCTGAGGGTGCAGGAGGAGCGGGGAATGCTAGCCGTGGTTGCAAGACAATCGAGGGCAGGGAGCGGTTCTTCTGGTGGTGCAGGAGAGAGAGATAAATGTGGGGACAGTGAGCGGCTGCACGGATGGGGCAGGGAGAATTGTCAAAGTAAGCCTCATCAGTGAGAAATGTGAGAGCAGTGACAGGGTGTACTGAAGATGAAAGCAAAACTTAGTGATAGTTTACTGATTTCATGAAAACGCACGAATATGTTCCAGTCGCTAGCTTGGATGCTTGGTTAATATATTTGAATGGAATCACTCCTATATCAGTTGTTAGGAAACTGGTACAAAGTTGTTGACATATGCGTAGCAGGGACAAGGCAAAAAGTGTATTCAATGAACTCGATATTGTTCCATGGGTGATATTGACGAAGGAGAATCAAAACACCAGGTATCATAACAGTTTTGAACCATTCAGGACTGTACTTATTTTCCAGCCGTGCTGGTTTCCATCGCCTCTGCTTCCAGTTAACTCCGATACCATGTCCCGTTATTCATCAGTTGTCGTTTGAACTTAACTAATGCAATCGATGACGAGCTAGTCATTTCCCTCGTATTCGGTTTAATTACGCGAAGATCCCAAAATGGGCAAGGGTTTATATTTTTGATGAACTTTAAGAAAATCTTTTCTTAAGCTCATGTTTAGATCTGGTAGAGACTCGACATTTTTAAATATATCCCATTTCAAGTTCCCTCACTGCTCTGCTGTGAACACCCCACACCACCCCGATATATAGACCGGGAACGCCTTCTCCTCCAGCATCGAGGGGCCCGAGGCTAATTCAAATTCCATGGTAACCGCTCCAGAATGGATTAAGATATTAATAGTGAGATTGGATATGACATGATTGACGACTGGATTCCAGATTCCACGCACCAGGGCCCAATTGAATTGGATAACTAATCGACATAATAATGTTGACGTAGACAACTCGCTTGACACTAATGATCTATGCAATTTGAAATGTCATTTGTTGATTGACCCAATCGACCAAAACTGACCTGTGATTTTTTGAAGAAAATAAGAGGGGCTCATACGATGAGTTTTAGTGTACAATGTTCAAGTAAATACGTACTTAGTTATAGATTAGATTAGAATAAGGAGAAAAAACGAGCACGAGTGCTCATGTGGAGTTGTTTCTTTGAAAAAAAATGAAAGAAGAGTGGGGGATAGTCATCGAGACTTAAGAAATTCCCGCACACATACAGGAAGAGGAAGGTTGTTAAGACAGAAAGGAGAAGGACCACCACTACTGTCACCACTACATGTTTCCACCACCCTACAACAACCCGTGTAATTTCAGCTCCAGAGAAAAAACGGTCAGGGTCAGACGCCATTTTCAGGAACGGGATGAATAGAGAAGCGAAGAGAATAATTCAGATCTCAGGCGGTCGCATTTCAGACGGTCGAGCAGAGACGGACACGCCCATACGCTCAGCGAACTCGCACTTTTCCTCGAGCGCTTGCTTGTCGGCTTGACCCTGAGGTTGGGTCAGACGGACAATAACTAAGTATTGAGTTTACTTCAAAAGAGCATATAGGTATTTAAATTTTTACAGGTATGTGCACATTTAGCAGGAGCACCACATCCAGCTGCCTGGTAGTGGTCCTCCTCATGTGTTGAGAAGATAATGTTTTCTGTACGCAAACTGTTCCTTGAAAGCTGTCGCACTTCAAGGTGAGACGTCGGAGTGACATCTCCTAGGAAAGAGTTGTTCGTGGCCACACCTGAGTTTAGTCAAAATAAACACGAGCATTTTAAATTTCGAAGTTAGGTCGAATCGATTTTGGTCAAAATAAATACAAGTAATTTACATTTTTAAACAGTTATCGCATGAATTTTGTCAAAAGAAGAGCACAAATATTTAAATTTTGAAATTGGCTCTAGCAACGAGTTGAGTCAAAAGATTTTTTATATACAGTACATTTTCAAAAACAGTCATCGCAGAAATTAGGTTTCATATTTAAAAAAAACTTTATTGAAATTTTGAAAATTCTCAAACATCAGTGGATAAGAGGTTAGCAGTTATACGTCTCTTCATTCCATTCTGCACTAAGTCCCGTCCGAATCTGTGCTACATGAGAGATGACGGTCTGTTTATTTATACTGTACAAAGGAATTGATTTCAGGGTGAGATGTCGCAGGGGCATCTTCATGGATTAATTTGCACTGGGTGCTATAAATAGATTCAATATGCTTCAGGTAATATGCCCGAGGAGGTATCTAAAAGAAATATTTCATAATTCAAGGTGAGATGCCAGAGGGACATCTAGCAAATATTATTTCACTAGGTAACTGGTGCTGCAAAGCAGAGGCAGTGCAGTTTTTCACCTATTTATTTATTACTCGTGGGGGAAATTTTATGTCGATTTTTTTTTCCTTTCCTCTCCTGACACGGAGAGAAGAAGAGAAGAAAAGAGGGAGTACCATCGTGTTTATAGTGTCCCTCTATAGAAAGATACACACTGACTCAACAGATGGATGGTATACGTCAAATCTACGCCGTACCGTAGAATTGAGCAATTGATCTTCTCTTGATGTGGGTTAAATTTTTCATAAATCATGAGGTGTGGAGATAAATGCTGCCGTTGCGGCTCATTGGCAGACGTCACTGGGTAGCTGCATACTTACACCCAAACTCTGTGGCAATCTAAGGCCCCAACGGAGGTTGTTGCCACCTTGGCGGTAATAGTCCTAGCACATTTTTTTAGTAAGGGGGTAGATTGGTCTCACAGTGTTGGTCGACGCGGCTTGTAAATGTGTTTTTGCAATTTTTCTGTTAGCCATACCATTTGGTGAACGGTTCATATTCTTGATTGGAACGAAGTTTTCGGCCACTGATCTTCTGAATGGTTCTAGGAGCAGCTTTTGTCTATTATTTCTGTTCCTTGGGTTATAATTTCGGTCACAGAGGCCCTCCGGGCCAGCTTTAGTATTTGAACTGTCCTCTAAGTCGTTTTCTTTCAAGAGATATTAGTTTAAGTTTGTCGAGTCTTTACGGAAGTATCTTATTTCTTAGTTCCGGAATAAGTTTTGTTACCCGGTACTGAACATGACCCATTTAGTTAATATCCCCTCCTAAGTGAGGGGAGCAAAATTGTACTGTATATTTCATTTGTAGCCTGAAGCGTGAAGTATATAACGGGAGGACAATATTCTTGGACTTGTAGTGGAAGTTTCTGGATACTACGCCTTTCATGAAGCTAGCTTCCACTTGGTTTTTCCACTTGAGATCTTAGGTGATTTATGTTCTAAAGTCTAGCTGTTGGTTGACTTCAGTCGGCCAACAACGATGACAGACCAGCTACGTTTGCTTCAGAAGCAACTTAGCTGGTCCGTCATCACGTATATTGATTGTTGATTTGTTGATCCAACGACCATAACGGTTCATTTTTTAATATTAAAGTTCATATGTAATTTTTGAGACCAGTCCACTAATTTATTAAAATCCTTTTCGATAGTTATGTGATCTTGCTCGCATCTGCTTTGTGACAGAATTTTGTTTTGTCAGCAAATTTGGATAACTAGCTAACGATGTCGGTGTCAATGTCATTTATATAGATTATAAAGAACCCTACCCTGGGATACTACTGATGTTACTGTAGTCCACTGACTGCTTCTTTGTCCGACACAGACCCGCGCTGCTTGCGGCCCGTGGACCAAATTCGGAGCCACCTTGCCACGTTTCCAGTTATGCTATGCGCCTCCACTTTTCTAAGAATCCGTTCATGGGCAACATTATCAAACGCTTTTTGAAAGTCAAGATAAATAAGGTCGACAGTTTTGCTTACATCGTATATCTCGGTGACCTTATTGAAAACGTCCAGAAGATTGAACAGGCGGCTAAGTTTGCTTCTGAACCCATGTCAGGTTTCCCTGTTCTGGCGATTTCTCTCGAGGGGGCTTGTTACACTTGTTTTTATACTTTCCAAAGTTTGGCCGACCACAGATGTGAGACTGATTGGTCCATAGTTTCCTAGATCTTGATTTTCTCTGCTGCTGCCTTAACGCACTCAGCGTAAGATAGAATAGTAGATTTATCAATAAGAAAACGCCCAAATAAATTGACTTTATTAGTGCATTATAGTTTTTTTCTAATAGTTTGAGATCTAGAGGTTCTTCATGCAATAGTTGACTATCCGCTTCTGAAATTTTCAGTCAGAGGGAATGTCTTTGAGTAGTTTACTGTTATTGTTTGGCAGTCACAAAAATGTAATCATGACTCCATAAAAACAATTCTCAGTTTATTAATTCTGTCGGTATCTACTTTACCGTGTATTTTCACCTCAAAATTGTTAATGATTCAATCCGAATAGAAACGAACACGGGGCGCTACATGCATCTGCTGAAGTGCATGACCAAAAATTTACGTATCTCCGCCTCTCACGAACAAAGAGAACACATTCATTCCACGAAATCTCTGAATACTTACCCGCCATGTAAAGATTACCTCCCTTCCCATCAACCATTCGAGCGTAAACCAGTACCGTAGTTCGCATGAGCAGTCTGCTGCGCATCCATTATGCAAGAACCTCACAGAATTGGCTCCTGCCGCCTCTATCTCAATAAATCACCATCCGAGCACTATAGACCCTAACAGTTCGGTTTGAGAAGACGCAGTAACTGCAAGTCAATTTAAATTTTCACTGAAATGCATCGTATTCTACTTGAATAAATTCGTTTTGTATAAATAAACGTCCGTCGCCGGAGTGAACAAAAGAATGGAGTGAATTGTGAAATCTATTTATTGAAACTTTCTCACCGAATAGAAAACCTTGGAGAATTCTTTACGATTGGGTTGACAGCACAGATGATGAACGTGTCTCCATTATTACGAGTAGAAGAGATCATGTACCTATCTGAACAATAAATATCCTGCGAGCGAAGCAGATTGAATGCAATATTTTGATTCAGGTGAGTGGGAAGAAATCATGTAACAAACTAACTAGAAGATAACGAGATAACTTCTAGTTTGGATATGAGAGTGCTTGAAAAAAACTTTTTCAATAGAATCTACCAATACTACACCGTCTGTGGACATCGTGTGTTTATATATTCTTCTCCAGAGGCAAAGCTTTGGGTTACAATGAGAAGACAGAGTTTACAAAAAATACAGGGATTGCTTCCCATAAAAAAAGACCTAATTGAAATTACCAGATGAAATCAGAAATACATTGCACGTAATATGAACCTCGTTGATATGTTGATATGCATAGTCCTACAAGTCATTTGAAACAACAGAAACAAATGAAAATGATGTGAATGTTTACTAGGCAGGAAAGTCATTCAGATCGGCAATAAACTAACATTATATTGTGTTTATTTAGGGGCAATACGTCTGACGTAAAGAGACCTTCGCACCTCTTACTGTAGTACCTATTTGTGCCTCTCGGCCTCTCGGCCTCTCGGCCTCTCGGCCTCTCGGCCTCTCGGCCTCTCGGCCTCTCGGCCTCTCGGCCTCTCGGCCTCTCGGCCTCTCGGCCTCTCGGCCTCGTGGCCTCTCGGCCTCGTGGCCTCGTGGCCTCGTGGCCTCGTGGCCTCGTGGCCTCGTGGCCTCGTGGCCTCGTGGCCTCGTGGCCTCGTGGCCTCGTGGCCTCTCGGCCTCTCGGCCTCTCGGCCTCTCGGCCTCTCGGCCTCTCGGCCTCTCGGCCTCTCGGCCTCTTGGCCCCTTGGCCCCTTGGCCCCTTGGCCCCTTGGCCCCTTGGCCCCTTGGCCCCTTGGCCTCTTGGCCTCTTGGCCTCTTGGCCTCTTGGCCTCTTGGCCTCTTGGCCTCTTGGCCTCTTGGCCTCTTGGCCTCTTGGCCTCTTGGCCTCTTGGCCTCTTGGCCTCTTGGCCTCTTGGCCTCTTGGCCTCTTGGCCTCTTGGCCTCTTGGCCTCTTGGCCTCTTGGCCTCTCGGCTCTCGGCTTCTTGACCTCTCGGTCTCTCTGCCTCTCTACCTCTCGGCCTCTCGGCCTCGCCACCCCCCTCTTCACCTACACCTCTTCTTCTCTACCTCCTCGCCTACACCTCTTCACATCCAAGACAACTGCAGGAGGTAGCAATATCCTTGATCTTGTATTTATTGCAAGATACTCTAATGTCGAAGTGGGAGAACCACTCGGAACTAGCGATCATAAAGGTATCAATTCTCAAGATGGAGCTCGAATTGACAGCTTCAATAGAGTACGGTAACGTCCTTAATTTTAGAATTACCCTACTCTGATGGCTCGAGAGAGTCAGTGACGACGGAGCAAATAACCCTCGGACATGACGTCAACCAATCGTTAACCAATATTCTGACAATACCTAAAATTAGAACTCAAGCATATCCCAGTACTGGAAAGGAGAACTGTAGCAGCTTCAGTCGCCAAAAATAAGAAGTATTTGACAAAAAAAAAATACATGACGACGACGGAAAAAAATGAATTCACAGTTAGCAGGAAAGCTGTAAAGGATGTCCTAAGTTCATCCCAGATATCCGAATGAGACTAGTTCATCCCAGATTCCTGAAAGAGACTATGAACGAAATCGACACACAATTGTCAAACATTTTTACCCAATCTCTCACAGTTGGCCCTTGCCCCTCTCAGTGGAAAGAGGCCAACGTCACTATACTTTTTTATAAAAAGAGACCAGAAGTACATCAGCAATTACCGACCAATTAATCGCTCCTCAGTCATTGTAACTTTCATGGGAAGACCCGACCAATTATCTCCTCAGCACACGATGTTCACAGTCACAAAACAAGCCTTGAGCTTTTGAACGGTGAGTCACGCCTCCTCGGGATTTCAGTCAATGAACACGCAGGAGAGTGCGTGTTCATTGGTTGAAATACCGATGAGGTGTGACTCGTCGTACAAATGGCTCGTCTTTCGTGACTTTAAACATCGTGTGCGGAGGGTCAATCTCACTTGAGATATTATTTGCAAACCTTTGTGGAGTGATCATATTTTTTATCATCTCAGAAATTCCGGTCCATAGATACTAACAAATTATAATTTGAAGTAATTCAATACCTTTCCCGTGTATTTTATGAATTTAGTAACTAAGAGGTAGACCCGAATCGTCGGGTCAGAGCGAACAACGTTAGGAAGGTAAGGCAGTTGCCTCTACCAATCTCCAACCTCTACATTAATAGTCGTTCGCCTTTGATTAATTGTCCTTGTCCTTGTGACAAATGATTGGAGATATTATCCACTGCGGGGAAAATAAACTACTGAGTCAGGGGAATTTTCGCTGAGACAAATAACCCTGCAAGCTTCCTGGTGATTCACCGCTGATTTTTTGTTGTAAAATTCTGTTATTTTTCATCGTCAGGCAACAGATTTTTCTTTGAGAAGGTGTTTGTTGCGAAGGGGAGATTTATCTTATCCGCCTAGTGCTGTGAACATACATAAGTTTACATCCTAGAAGACATAGATCCAACGTAGGTAACGAATCTGCGATCTGCATGCCCATCGCTGTATTTTTTTTCACCTATCGACATGTTCCGGAACTGTGACACCATATTTAAATTGCGATGAATTCGGAAGGGGCCTTTTTGAAATAATTTCCTTCCAACTTGAATAGCGTAGAAAATACCTGAACTGATATTCGATTATATCAATAAGTTTTACAAGCCTCTACCGTCCTATTTTCATCTGCACAAACCCATTCAAAAATTATAGTTACAGTAATAACTTGTTTCTCATGAACTTCGCCAAATATTTTGCAATTCAGTTAGAGTTAGTTTCTTAATAGCGAGCACAATACACTGATTACATCACTTAAAACATGCTTATTGTAAGCCATATTAAAAAATCCTTGTTTGGTTTTATGAAGTGCCAAATTACTTCGAATTAGGGAACAAAAATTATCCCTGCATCTATATGGGACGTGTATATCCATCACATGATTATTTGTAACTGCTCACGAGGAGCCTGATCGTGATAATGATATTCGCTTATTCTCTAAACTTCAAGTAATACAACGCACGACTCTCGGCGTCAGGAGAGCCGAAAATGAGTTCCGACCGTCCCCATTCGTAATGAACTATACTTTGCATTGTACTATCAATTATCGGGAGCCCAGCGTTTGCGCTAAAATTATTCCCGCACATGAGCACTATCGCCACTTCACTTCACCTCACTGTCATGGCTGGACACTGTCATAACCGCTAAAAATCTTTCATCGCACGTGCTTTCTACCTAACGATGATTCAGCCCACACACATTCTCCACCACTTCAAAATCTGCCACTGTCATATCTGCCACTGTCATTACACCGAAACAGGCGTACAAACCTAACAGTTATCACTTTAATGAAACTCCAATAAAAAAAACGCTAAAAAACGGCATTATGTACCCTACAAAAATACGTATGTTTGCCCCGCGGGTTAGAAATACGTACCTTTGCCCCGCGGGCTAGAAACACGTACCCTAGGTTAGGTTGGGCAGGAAAAGTTTCATTAAAGTGATAACCGGTAAAATGGTACGGCTGGTGGCTGATTCTGACGTGGGCTGAAACAGATTTTCACCAGATGTCACTGGCAGATATGACAGTGGCTGGTGTGACTGAGGAACGCTATGGATGTTCGCTGTTAAAAAATGGTACCGAAGGTAGGTAGTCGGAACAACTTGGGGCTGATAAGGCAGTTGGCGGAGATGATAGGGGTTGATCTGACGTTAGTCATAAAAGAATTTAGCGCCAGGGATAGCGACCCCAATTATCAATGTACCTAAATGTACCTGTGTTGTTAGAATATTTTTGCGGTATAATTGCATTTCGGGGACAACCAGTTATACAACATTCCACTGAGTCATCAGTTCAGGTATGTAGATCAACACATACATCTGCATTATAGAACAAGGGATACTCTTGACAAAGTTTGGGTAAATCATAGAGGGCGGAGCTTTGTCGCCACGGCACTGGGAACAAATCCCTTTGGTGTAGATTCTGAGGCTCGTGGGAACAAGAGAGGGTATATACCGCGAGGGAATTCAGATGGGCTGACACGGTGCTCGTAAAAAGACGTGTCGAGGGGAAAGATACGCAGTTGGCAGAATAAGTGCGACGTAAGCCTCAGGAGCTCAGTAGTTGTTCACGGGCAACTAACTACGTGTTTGGGATCGTGTCGGTGAGACGATGACAAGCCTCAGGAGCTCAGTAGTTGTTCACGGGCAACTAACTAAGTGTTTGGGATCGTGTCGGTGGGACGATGACAAGCCTCAGGAGCTCAGTAGTTGTTCACGGGCAACTAACTAAGTGTTTGGGATCGTGTCGGTGAGACGATGACATGAAAAAAAGAAGCATAACAGTGAATGTGGTAGGATCCATTACGTAAACACTTATTATAATAAGAAAGTACTTTTGTAAGAAGCAACGTACAGGACATCCCGTCATCAGAAACATTAACTACAGCAATCATATTCAGGTATGCATCGTGGCTCTGCATCTGTCGGTTCACGGGAAAGGGTGAAATTAATGAAGAATATACACAGAAACTAACATACCGCTGTCATTGAAAATGAATCTCTATCCAATCTAAAATGGGGCATTGTTTCTATCAAAACAGGCCGGGAGTGCCGCCAAATTAAACGAAAAGAGTAAGATTCATCTGTCAATGGACTAGTCAGTCTAAAGGGTGGGAGGTACGTCTACATTTAGAGATAACACTTGTATGCGAGAGTTACCAAACAATCGTAATGACTTGTTAACATACATTGAAATATGCTCTCTGTACACGATATATAAAAGATAGCAAGCAATCGTCGACAGCCGTTTACTGAGTGAGGGTTTTGTTTTCCTCTCAGGGAGGAATCGGGTAGGAAGGCTGTGTAGCTCTAATGTATATTGTTAAACATCGCGTTAGAAGCAAAGGTCGCTGCAACATCAATAACATCGGTGATGTAAACCTGTTAGGTACTTTCTGATTGAACGAATGCTCAAATAAGTAAATATAACCCTATAGAATTATCGAGTTATTAGTCCAGTCATTCAACCTCCCTATACCAAGTTGACAGCTCTGCATAAACTCCTTCGACTGTGTCTTTAAATCTTCACTCTCCTAAGCCTCGCTAGGCTATCCTATTCTGCCACTCTATGGTATCATTGATCGTCCCGGAAAATAGTCGTGAAAGTGAGTGGATGAGCTATCTAGCCACGTATGTATATCACTCTGTGTCACTTCCTGATCCCTTCTTATGTTGATTATTTTCGCCGTCGTTATTCGTTTCATTACAGGGCTATAAACCAAATTCGTTCCATAAGAGTTTTGTTTTTGGAAGCACTTTCCGCGACTGTCAATAAAGAGGTTGTTCATTCATAACCCACTTCATCAACAGTATCGGTGATATAT